>JASSUY010041096.1:19007-31380 GCA_032466535.1 Forpus xanthops
TGGCTTCATGGCTCAGACCCGTATCTGTATGCTATATATTACCATGCTTGAGTGAGTAAAGTAGAACTAGTAGAAAAGTAGAAAGCTCTGTGTGTGTGTTTAGCCTCTTTCATTACAGATGGCATAGAAGCCATCCTGGGAAAGTAAACATGAAAGCTACTCTGCTTATCATCTTTACTATTAATATCTCTGCAGAAGTTCAATCAAAAGACTATTAGTTTTCCAAAGAGTTTTCCTCATTGCTAAAAAGCCTCTGTATGAAAAGCATGAAAGAAACTGTTAATGGTACTATGACAGGATCTTTAGTCTCTCAGCCAGCTGCCATGTTCAGCTGGCAAAACTAACTCTGATCTTTCCTCTGTGTAGAGAGTATTATGAACTATAAAGGATCAGATGAAAATTTGTTGTATATTGCCAATAAGCCATACTTTTTCCCGGTGCAAAAAGGATGTATGAACTTCAGAAGTGTATCAGTATCAGAGTATCTCTATATTTCAAGTATACAGACTGATGCTGTTAAAGGATAAAGAATGAATCAGTACATGTTTCCAAGCCCATTTCCTTGATCAAAATATGGAAACAGCTGTGTGGATGTTATTATTCTCTGTCCTGACATACTAAAGTAGTGAGATATGTCAGTTATAAATAATCTTGCCAAACATGGATATCTGTCACATAAGTATCTAGAGCTATGCTAGACCTTTTAAGGCTACCTTCAGGACTGATGGAGAGAAATAGGTAGCCTTAGAGGCTCATTTACATATTCCAATTTAGAACACCATTCAGTCTTTCTTCTCCCAAATTACCTTTCTTTCCACTGATTATAAAAGGAAATACTACTTAGAAATGTGTAATGAGATACTTTCCTGCAACCTGGCTGCATTGCTTCACTAGACTTAGCCATGAAAGCAAATAGATATGCAGGTTAAATTTCTTCTAACCAAATTTTATGCAGAAGTTTGAGATTGCAAAAACTCTGAAATGTAAGCAAGACTAATAACAGAAAAGAACTATTTACTGTTAAAATATGCCCTTCTTTATTGTGCATGAATGAACTTCTTTTAAATTAAATGAATTATGGTACTTCAAATTAAAAGATTAATAAATAAAAAATCTTAAAATATAATTTTTTTTAGGAATTTGTGTCTGCTTTTTTTTTTTTTCTTTTGGGGGTTGTGTTTTTTGGTATATTTTCTCTTAAAGGAAATAATGTTCCAAATCTTGAGTATACAGATTTTCCTTCAGGCTAAAGAAATTCATAGTCCACAAAGGAAATTCTACTTTGCTGCCATCAACTAAAGAATGAACAGCAAGATGCAACCCATCATTACAACTCATTGGTTAGAAGCCAATTCAGTACATTTAATTTTAGGTAATATTTAAAGAAAAAGTTATTATTGCTAATTGAGTTATATATAAAAGAAATCACATACTACACTTCAAAGTAACCAAAGAGTGAGCTTTCCAGTCAAAGTAATTAAACCACAGCATTAGACCCACTCTTCAGCTGGCGTAAATTTTATTATCTCTGTGGCAGTCTAGGAAGCCAGCTGAAAGTCTAGTCTAACCCTATTAATATTCATGATTTACACCCCTGCTTTCTGTTATAACATTATTTATAATCTTTTTAAATTCCTGGTTCTCCTGAGTCTCTAAAGATATTAAGTAATCTCTCTGTAGCTTACTGAGCGAATACTTCTCAGTTTCAGCTGATGGGTTTCTTTAATTCTCCTATGACTGGATCAGAATTTTTTTCATATTTGTCATTTCGTTAGAGCAAGGTGGTGTTGTTTTTTCCTTCTTTTATTGTTTTGGTATTTGATGTAATATCAGAAGTTTTCCATAAATGAAAAATTAGCTACCTTTTTTCTAAAGTACTTACTCTAGGTTTCAATTAATGAAAATCCTGCAACAGAAATACATTCCTAGTTACTGTTCAGATGCAGTCTATGCAAAAGAAATTTTTTTGCTTTGACTTCACAATTCATACAGAACAAAGCTGTGAAATTCCTGTTGAGAGGAAGTGACAAGCTTGCCTCTGAAGGGCAGCATGCATCTAGCAGCATCTCTCTCTCTGTTAGCTGGTTTAACCATACGTGTTTAACTGTGAATGTCTGAGATCCTTCTGGGTGTATGTGTTCATGTCTATAATCATGCTGCCCTTTTCCATGACCAGATTTTCTCATCCTAGGTAGTATCATCTCAGTGGACTTATATAACAGAAAAAGATGCGATCTAAAATGAATAATATTCTCAGAAGTTGCCTCTGAATGTTCAGCTGCAACTGAGCTCTAAGTGCGTTATTCATGTTAACAGGGCTTCTGTAATGAACTACTGGTTTACTTTGGTAGAGTGTCAGAATTCATATCATCTGAGTCATTGCAATTCAGGGTGGATGGTGATTCTTGGTATTCAGTGAATAAAGATCTAACTTTCCTTTAGAAAAATAAGATCCCAAATATACGATGTTTTAGAGAAAGGCTGGGATTCTTTCTTCTGTAAAACATTCTTTGTTGTATCTGGAATTAAAGAAAATGTTTATTAAGCTCCAGACATATGGCACAGATTAGAAAATTTCTGGGATGGAGCTCTGATTGGTGGGTTAATTCTAACACAATAGATTAATCAATGTAAACCACATAGCTCAGTTGAAATTGCTGATCCAAATTGCCTATTTCATCCTCTTCCAGCAGAGAAAATGCCAACCTTTCTCTCTGCAGTAAAATCTTCTTGTTATAACAATGAAGCAACTCCAGGGTTACTGTTACTGTGAAACATCTGGTAACTACAAGATGTAGCTCCTGTGAGATAATCACACCCCTGTAAAATTAGAAGAACTTACTGAACTTTGTAGTATTTCAAGTTTTGCAATACCCCTGAGCATGGTTGGCTCATAGTTCCGTAATCACTTTACCTCTGTGCCAGAAATGAAACCACAGATGCTACACTTTGCTGTAATGGCCACCGCTTAACATAAATAAATGATCAAAATAACAGTATTGTTCATATATAAAATATGTACACTATAATAAATAAGTTGGGATTGAAATTGCTGGGAACACACTAAAATAGGTGCACAAGGACTCATTATGGACAGCATTAAAAATAGATCAGAAGATAGAAAAGTAAAAAATAAAAACAACAGCTCTTCATTTTCACTGTACTACTTTTATAGTAAAATTTACATCATTTTTTTCCCCTATTAGAACATTTTCTTTCCAAAATAGTAGCGTAGTCTGGAACAACTTTGCTGGAGTCTTTTTCTACAGCAACTTAGAAAAGAAAAAAGAAAATTAAAAAAGTTAGATTTTGTATTTTGCTAACACAGTTAAAAGAAACGTGAGCCTCTAAGTAAAACATAGGCCACCTAAGCAAAATTAACCCCCAGAGATAACAAGAACTTTGTATCTTTATCTTTTCTTAAGCTTTTGAAATTATTTTTTCAAATATCTGCAAATTAAAAGGGAAGTTTGACAGACAAACCCAGGTCCTCAGAGTGAAACATTCCCTGAAGTAGTTACAACAGCCACTGTTGCTCTCTGAACACCACTTACCTTATCATCAAGTTTAAACAAATCTTAGAAAAATTACTAAGTCAGAGAATATAGTTCTGGTGTTGCAAACAGATATAATAAATAACTTATTAGAAAAATATATTTTTAGATATTTTCCACTTGGTATAAACAATGAGGAATTTGGAATCAGTTAAAAAAACAAAACAATAATGACTGCAAATGAAGTAAAAATGGTATAAATGACGCTTCTTGATATTGCACAGGAATGACTGGCAGTCCTAAGGTACAGCAGAAGTATTCTTGGCAGGCAATGTTAAATATTTTAAGGGCAGTTTCCTCAGGGGTAGTTCTGCACCATCACTTACTGCTTCTCATGCATATTTCAGGAAACAGAATTTATCAAAAAGTGTTACATTTTAGTCCTACAAAAAACATCATACTGAATCATAAGAGAATAGAATCAAATACTGTTTAAGCAGCGTTGGTAGAAATGGCACATTCTCATGCTAAAAAACAGTTAACAGTGGTCTCTTGAGATATGACCTCACTTGCGTGTGCTGATTTTCTATGTCCCTGCAGCTTGCAGGGACATTTCCACCTCTTAAAACGCTATACTTTTGATTTTTATATCATTCAACAACCATTGCACATTCACTGACAGGTAGCCTCTAGTGACTCAGGCCTTCTAGCACAATGATAATTCATTCTGTATTGTACAGCCAATCAAATAATAGCAACAGTGCTGTATTTGTATTATAACAGGAGTGGTTTATTGCTTGTGGAGTTCTTTTGTTTGGAGTTTTTTTAGATGTAATTACTCTATTTTTTTTGTATCTTTGCTCTGAACTTCTAACTGTATGTCAGAATATAGTTTACATAGGTCTAAGTACTAGATGCCATGTTTATAGTGGATTGAGTAAGGTTTTACCCTGGGGACACTGGGACCCATCTCCACTATACTTTTACCAAGCATTGGTGTGGTAGGATCTTTCTGAGTTTCCTTCTAACACTAATCAGAGGTCGTGATTGTGCACACAGGATGAGGAAATACAGTTTTGAAACAAAATAAACTGGACCTTTACATTAGCTCTCAGTGAGGATGAGATTCCCACTAGCTGAGAAGCTTTGGATCTGCAAGTGCAATTTCTGATTTGAACCTGTAGGAAAACAAATAAGCAAACCAACCCCAAAGACACAAAAAAGCCAAAATAACTGGAAAAACAAGAACACAAACAAAACCCGCACAAAATTTCTGTGTGGGCTTGGTAGAGCCATTTCTGAGGCCCTATTGCATATAGAGTGCACAGTAGTGAAATTTGGCACACAGGAAAATTACCTATACTATCTCTACCTACCTTTCGCTCCAACAGAGTAAAGTGGTATCTATTTGCAGTAATGTGAAGGGAGGGCTTCTGTGAGCATGACTTTTAAAAGATTGAAAATTCTTCTGTGTCTGTAAAGCCTGTTACTGCATGGTACTGAATCCAGCAGAAGGTAACCTAATAAAGCTAGAACTTTATATTTCCTTTAACAATGTACTTTTTTTTTTTCTTTTCATTTGCAAAAATGATGCATATAGGTGAGCAAAGGAGATTTGTTTGGTGAGCTTAATGGGCAATATGTTACTTTTTTTGCAATAGTACTTCTGTGCCATATGGCACATGCAAATGCTAGTCTCTTCAGGTGGAGGGTTTTTTTGATAGTTCCATGTATCAGAACTGTCAGAAACTCTCAAGCATTTCTTGATCTGCAGTAAATATAGCCAGTGACACTGTTCTACTATTTTTTTTTTATTAAGACTCTATGATGCTAATGGGATATAAATTTAATCTGCATAAGTCTGTGGTAAATGCCTTCAGAAATTGTAATGGACAAGCGTACACATTCCAAGCAGGCAGACACATGGCAGCACCCCTTTACAGTCTGGACCCTCTTTTCAGGAAAGTTTGCTGCCTCCCTGGGGCCCAAATTAGGAATAGCACAAGACTAGAAAGCCTAGTACAACCTCCAGACTAATATCAAATCCTGCTCTTTTATGTGGGTGCTAATGATGCGGCAACAAAAAGTAGTCCAACTGTGAGATGAGCTGGCTCACAGTGCCCTGTGTGAAGAACTGGCTGAACAGCAGGGCTCAGAGGGTTGTAGTGAATGAGGCTACATCTGTCTGGCAATCAGTCACAAGTGGTGTTCAGCAGAGTTCAATTCTGAGGACAATTCTGTTCAATATATTTATCAATTATCTGGGTGCAGGCCTTGAATGCACCATTAGTGAATTTGCTGCTGATACCAAACTGGGGGGGTGTTGTTGGCTCTCTTGAGGGACAAAATGCCTTGCTGAGGGATCTAAATAGACTGAAATTTTATGCTATGATTAATGGGATGAAATTTAACAAATACAAATGCTGGATTCTGCACCTAGGGTGGAGTAATGCTGGGCCCACGTATAAGTTGGTGTCATCTGCACGCTTTCTGAGGGTGCACTGAATCTGAATTTCTATGCCACTGTTGAAGATACTAAACAGTATTGGTCCTAATGCAGTGTCCCTAAGAGACACCATTTGTCACTAATCTTCCTCTGAACATTGAGTGTTTGACTACTGTCCTCTGTATATGACCATCCAACCATTTCCTCATCCACTGTCCACCATGAAGCAATCCAATAAAAAAAAAATATTCCTCCATTTTAAAGAGAAGGATGTTGTGTGGGACTGTGTCAAAAGCCCTACAGAAATCTTAAGAAGATTTAGCATTTAGGAAGCATCTCTTTACTGAGAGGATGGTCAAAGGAAGACCAAGTTTGAGACCAAGGAAACTGAAGGTGTGCACATCCATGGGACCTGACCAGATGCATCCATGGATCCTGAGGGAATTGGTGGATGTAGTTGTCAAACCCTTATCTATCATATTTAAGAAGCTGCTGATGTCTGGTTGGGTTCCTGCTGACTGTAAAAGGGGAAATATAACCCCCATTTTTAAAAATGGAAGAAAGGGAGGCCTGGGGAACTACAGGCCAGTCAGTCTCACCTTGCTGCCTGCCAAGATCATGGAGCAGATCCTCCTGGACTCTGTGATAAGGCACCAGGACAAAAAGGGGGACATGGACAATCACTGTTTTTGTTTTGATCACACAGAGTTACCTGTCTTAGTATGACTTAATAAAGACTCAAGGAATAAAATAGCCATATTAATCAAACAGACCTTTTCCTAATTTCAGTGTATTCTGATCCCACTGGCAGCTTTTATAATTCTGAGCATTTCCTAACTATAGCATTAGCTTTTATTCTAGGGAATAATCTATTAAACAGAAAAGAATTATAGAAGAATTTCCATACTTCCTCTTTGACAGTAACTCTTTGTGTGGTGCTGGGTAAACTAGTTGATGTTCCTATTTTAGTTACTCACAAGAGTACAATGAGGACTTGAGAACACCGAATACAAATGCTAATAATGCCCAAAGGTCTTGTAGTTATTGCACATGAACAGGCCTTCATTTAATTTGTTGATTTCAGGAAGGCATTAATACTCAGACATTTGGAACACTGACTTTCAAAGCATTTAGAGTTTTATCACAAGGGTAAATTCAACAAGGCAGAATTTTACAGGCAAGTCTGAGAGCTGCCTTTTCACAGATTTGGTATCTGACCTGTCCAGCCTAATATTCATGTTCTGCACTCTGATCTGCTCGTGCACATAATGTCAGAAAAAATAAAAGCTTGGTCACTTTAAATCTAATATACTAGATTTGCTGCTGATAAGTGGCCTTTTACATGTGGACATACACCAGTCAGGATTGTATCTTATAGTGATTTGGATTTTGCTATCAGGAAGTTAATGGTGAAGATAAAAATGAGTATTTTGTAAGAAAGTAATAACTGATCATCTGCTCTCTAGAGAAAAACACTTAAGCAGGTTACACTGAAACATAAATATGAAGGCCCAAAAGATCAGTTGAACCTTATTCTGATGTGAAGAATGAAAATACAAGATTTTTTAATGATAATTTATTTTTATTTAAAATCCATATAAACAGAGAAAGCATGGATTCCACACTGAATATAAATTAAAAAATCTCATAAATAAATCTAAGGTATCTGTATGTTGATTTTATCATATATTTTGCTCATCTCAACATTTTTCTATTACACTAACCAAACCTTATCATATTCAATTAATCTTAATTTTATCTAATAATTAAAAAAAAGATTAATGTATTAGTGATTCTCATAACACATAAATGGAAACACTAATATGATACAGCAGTATTTGTTAGTGTAAGTGTAAGACTCAATTCTGCTTTTTCAGAGAAACATCAGTGCTGTCTGCTCTTTAATAGTGCCTGTAGGGAAGTCCGTGTTATTGAGCAACCCTAAAATTGGCACCAGTACCTTTAACGGACAGCTGCTTCTCCAGTGAAGATAAGAGACTGAAAATGTCTAGCTATTTCAGAAATTAGGAAAACAGTAACGTTTGGAGATTTTTTTTTTTTATTAGGCAGTGAGTTCAGAACATTTGAAAGGTCCAAAGTATGATTTCCCGTAATACATGTACATTTTCAACCTTTTTTTAAATTAAACACATTAGTAAATGATGTACAAGTGCAAGTCCAAGGCAGGCAGACCCGCAATATATATAGAATGAAAAACAAACTTTGCTTTATAGACTACAAAACTGAATATCTTTACCAGAACAGAGTTCTTTTATAAAACAGCTCAAGCTTGATTTTCTGAGCCACAGCTTTCATCATAGCTACATAATACACATTAAAGCTAGGGGAATAAATGGATGCAATATTCTTCTGGGTGTACATAACTAGAATCAGAAAATGAAATCTTCAGGTTCCTCTGCTCTGCTCTCGTGAGAACTCACTTGGAATATTGTGTGCAGTTCTGGTGCCCTCAACATAAAAAGGACGTGGAAGTGTTGGAACAAGTGCAGAGGAAGGCCACAAGGATGACCAGGGGACTGGAACACCTCCCCTATGAAGACAGGATGATAGAGTTGGGGCTGTTGAGCCCGGAGAAGAGGGGCTGCATGGAGACCTCATAGCAGCCTTCCAGTATCTGAAAGGGCCTATAGTGATGCTGGGGAGAGACTCTTCATGAGTAACTGTAGTGATAGGACAAGGGGTAATGAGTTCAAACTTAAACAGGGAAAGTTTAGATTGGATCTGAGGAAGAAATTCTTTACTGTGAGGGTGGTGAGGCACTGGAATGGGCTGCTCAGGGAAGTTGTGACTGCTTCATTGCTGGTGGTGTTCAAGGCCAGGTTGGACATAGCCTGGGGTGGCATGGTTTAGCGTGAGGTGTCCCTGATCATGGCAGGGTGGTTGGAACTAGATGATCTTAAGGTCCTTTCCAACCCTAATTTTTCTATGATTCTATGATTAAGGAAGCAGTTCTTTACTTTGACAGTGGTGAGGAGCTGGAACAAGCTGCCCAAGGAAATTGTGAATACTCCATCCGTGGCAGTATTCAAGGCCACGTTGGACAAGGCCTTGAGCAAACATGCAGGGAGATTGGAACTAGATTATCTTAAGGACCTTTCTAACCCTAACCATTTTGTGATTCTATGATAGATAATTTCTATTCAAAGATACCAATAGATTGTTAATCTGACTTCTCTACTCTGACTCTTGAGTCTCTATTAAGATCTGATAAAGTTTTTCTTGTAGGAGCAGTTCTAGACATTTAAATAATTATATAGCATATTATTAAAACTCTATTCTGAAAACCAGAACAAGTTATGTCATATTGGAGTTTTCTCATATAAAGCCCTCACTTTCCTCTTTCACAGTGTCAATGTTCTTTTACATTTTAGAAGTATCTATGTTTTTCCAAGTTTTTTGTCCTGCCTTAACTGAAAGACATTCACCTTTTATCTAACATGGATGTCAGATAGATGGTATCATGCTTCTTTCTGGAAACATTTACATCCAGGACTACAAAGTACCCTGGCACACCTTTTAACATATTCACAAATGAGAGAAATGAGAGAAAAACATAGAAAATTCCTTTGAGTGTTGAATTGTTGGCAAGTAGAGATTTTGTTTAGGTTTGGTTTGATTTGGTTTGGTTTGGTTTTGGTAAAAAATACCAACAAAGCTACATTGCAGTAAAGTAATATATACAGTTGTTTGCTTTAAATCAGAATAGACCACCACCTCCACCAATGCCTGGTGAACCGATTAGCTGTTACACTGTGGTGTAATATCGTCCTAGTTTTCATTGTTCTTTGCTCACATGCTGTTACATTCCTAACCCCACTTCAATATTATATAAGGCCAAAATATCCACTAACTTGGAGAGAAAAAATGTCAGAACTCTACACATGCCTTGTGTGACTAAGATGAAAAACATTTGTGTTGGAGTCTTCTGTGAGTAACAATAAAGATGACTCTTGATATTGCAGAGTCCTTCAAACATGAGTATCAGATAAGTTGACAAGTATTCTCATTTCACCATGACACAGCAAAAGATAAATGTTATAAAGAAGGTGACCAGTAACAATTTACTGTACATAATTCCTAAAACATTTCACAATCTTAACCTTGAGACATGACACTTAATGTAGTGTCAGATGCCACAGTGAGAAAAAGAATCCCTCAGGGAAAGCCTCAGGCTACTTACTAGTAATTGGTCTCATGAACATTTAGAAAGCAATGAAATCATTCTGCCCATTTATATTTAAAATGACTGTGTCAAAAAGCATACAGGCCTACTAGACAGCATACTGCCATGCCAGACATTTCATTTATTTTTGGAAAATTGTCTACATAATCTAAAATGCTCAAAATCTTATTCATAGGCAAAGAAGCAGCACAGTTTACATTACCTATAGCCAAAAATTTATTGTCAGTATGAGTGGAATCATAAGAACTTCATTATAATTAGATCAGGCCTAATTGCTACAGAAAAAAGAAAGAGCAGTGATGCTGCTAGAATTGTTATATACAAACATTCTTTTGTACCCCACTTTTCCATTGTTGTGCTCTCCATTCTACTCACAGAGTTGTAAGATTGGTGGTTGGACTAGTAGTAGCGTGGTATTATAAAGAGTCCTCAGCACCTGAAGTCTTTTGACAAGAGAAATACGATGGTTGTATTAGTGGCTTCTTCTCCCTCACTTTGGGCTCCATTTGGGGTAATTTAAAATATTTGCTAATACATTTTGCACCTTTCGCTTTCTTCATTGATCTGCATATCCGTGTTACATACAGTGTACTATATATGGTAACTTTTGCACACTTGGCTTTGTTCTTCTTGAACCCCAAAGACCGTTTTGTCCAGCTGTGGGTTTGGATTTCTGTAACTGATAATGGATGAGGTGTTCATAGCTGTGGAATCTCCAGTGCCAACCATGTGCCAAACTCATGTCTTATCCCCTGTGCACATATATGAGGACATGCCCCCATTCTCCTTTACACTGCTTTTCAAGGCCTCTGCTGTCGTATCACACTTGTACTTCTCTGCATGACATCATTATGCTGGTATCATAGATATCTCATTCTTCACAGAATTGCTGGCTTCTACTGAGTTACATATATATAACTTCATGTATATATAAAACCCTATAGTTTTATAGCGTACAATATAATACCAATTTTTTACCATGCAAATATACTGATCTTTTTTTTATAACATACATTTTTATTGACTTATATTTTTTTTAAAAAAAATGTTATAATTACAGAAATATTGAAGAGAGATTCTCTGTTAATTTTGTCAGTCCTTTGAAATATACTGTTCACTTTGTGTGTCAGCCTTCTAGTATGTTTTTTCTTATTAATTTATTAACTTCTGAACGCATGATTACTCTTGACAGACTAGTAAGTTTCCCCTTCTTCTTTCTATATATATAAATTTAAAAGTAAATGCAAATAAATTGTAGTACAAATAGATTAATCTCAAGTGTATGGTCAACAGATTCCTTTATTTACCATGAGGTACCTATGTACTTTTATACCTGGTGGGGGCACCCCCATCATTATCTCTTGGACTGTGATCTAATGGACTGTTATTCAGATTCATTAATCAATATTGTCCAGGTAGCTGAAGAAATTACCTCACCAAAACCTTTTCTTGCCTACCACTTTACCCTTCTCACAGATTTTCATTTTTATGCTATTGGTTATGGAGTAGAAAAAGTGCACCTATATTTTAACAATATACAGTGCGCTAAAATTTAAATGAAATGGGAAAAAAGGAACATTAATAATTCAAATTTAAATTTGTTGCAAACTGGGAACAGACATTATTTTGTTCATATTTTCTTAATAAAAGGAAGCAGTGCCATAGAAGATCTTGGAGTACACTGTTGGGCCTAAGAACATTTTCAGTCTTATAAACTAAATTTGCCTAATATGTCACATATTTTAGTCTTCTTGATCTGCAGAAACAGCCATGATTTCTAATAACATATTAAGCTGATATATTCTTAGCTGTATAATCTTTTATCACAGAAAGAAAAGCTTGAGTGTGCTACCACTTGCAGAAAAACTGATCAATTTTTTTACTTCCTAAATAATTCATGTGCCTGTGTCTGTGCATGGTACAGTTGAAAGCACTTTTATTTCTCATTACCAGGTAAAGTATAACTACAAACAGAAAATATTTGACACTATCATTCCATTATCTTTCTTAAAATGTGCTCACTTTTATGTTAAGATTCCTTATTCAAAACACAACAAATAAAAAAACTTATTTCCCACTCATTTGTTATATAATCCAGACTATCTTTTAGACACTGATGATTTAGCTACATGGATTTTCTTCCTCAGAGCTTCATGAAACTCAGCTGGTTGTATTACTCTACAGGCCATGGCAGTGTAAATTTTCTACTTGCACCTTATTGATAAGGTA
>JASSUY010041097.1:0-10360 GCA_032466535.1 Forpus xanthops
GTGGTTTTTTGTTTTGTTTTTTTTTTTTTTTTTTGTTTGGTTTTTTTTTTCCATTTCTTCATTTTGATATCATTTTTTAATCTCAAGATGCTTTCAGGACAATGAGATTTTTTCCTTGAATCTCTTTCCTGTACTAAATAACCTTACAGATATTTTTCAGCCTAGGATTTTGTTTTTCACTCACCTTAGAAAACACCGAAACAGGTCTACCATTAGTAAAATATCCTGACATTCTGTGATGCATGCCATGTGGTACTGTTATTATGAAAGCATAAACATTATGGTCTACTAGACATTCAGATGAGGCATTAGAGAGCACAGCAATACACTTGCTGATATTTTTGCTTCTTGACTATTGATCTTGTAAAAGTTTCCTATTCCATCATAACTACAACTGTAATATGTATTTATACAATGGCTTCTGGTGTTCTTTATTTGATCATTTAGCTCACACTATTTTTCTAACAAAAAAACATCTAAAAGTATGTTTGGTACTCTAGGATGCAAGTTAGTACCTGCAAGTTATAAAAGCATTATAAAATGAAAAGTGAAATAAAAAAAAAAACAAACCTGAACAGCAGATCAGTTAAAGTCATACTGAAAGGTGTATCAACAGCACCCTCAAATATGGTGATGAGATCAGAAGCGGATATAGAGAAATTTCTCTTCTTGCTAATACAAAAAATCATTCTTTGCATTTTGCATTTCTAAATGTAGCTGCCTAATTATATGTACTTTTTATACTTTTTTTTTTTTTTTAATAAAGCTACCATAGTTTTTTTCTACGAGTGTGATCTAACTTTCAGTTTGGATCTAACTTTGAAATAGATTCTGCTTTGATTACGAAATTAGGCCAAATGAACTCCAGAGACTTTTTTCACCCAATCATAACCTGGGCTGCATCAGGAGTGCTACCAGTAGATCAAGGGAGGTGATCCTGCCCCTCTACTTTGCTCGCGTGAGATCTCACTTGGAATATTGTGTGCAGTTCTGGTGTCCTCAACATAAAAAGGACTGTTGAAGCAAGTGCAGAGGAGGGCCACAAGGATGATCAGGGGACTGGAGCACCTACCCTATGAAGATAGGCTGAGAAAATCGTGGCTGTTGAGCCTGGAGAAGAGAAGGCTCCATGGAGACCTCATAGTAGCCTTCCAATATCTGAAGGGGAGCTATAAGGGATGCTGGAGAGGAACTCTTCATTGGGAACTGTAGTGATAGGACAAAGGATAAAGGGTTTAAACTTAAACAGGAGAATTTTAGATTGGATATAAGGAAGAAATTTTTTACTGTAAGGGTGGTGAGGCACTGGAATGGGTTGCCCAGGGAAGTTGTACATGCCATTTCCCTGACGGTGTTCAAGAGCAGATTGGGCATAGCCTTGGCTGGCATGGTCCTGTGGGAGGTGTCCCTTCCCACAGCAGGAAGGTTGGAACTAGATGATCTTAAGGTCCTTTCCAACCCTGACTATTCTATGCTTCTATGGTTGTATGAAAGGTTTCGGGGACAAATATCATAGAAGGTTGTGGTGATGGTTTATCATGCAGTACAGGAATATGCAAGCAGCCCCACCCATGAAGAGACTGGCTCCAGTGCTTTCTAGATAAGCTTATGCTTAGCCTAGATCTGCTTTAGGATACAAACAGCAGCTAGTGATTAAAAATAGGGCTTAGTGTGATAGAACACTCTGTAGGCAAAGTCAGATGTCTTTGAATTGCTTTGAATGAACAATATTGAGGGATTGAAATCAGCTTGTCTAATGTTTAGATGGGGACAGTTTGCTCTGACTGAGGTTGTAATTCCAAGCAAAATGATGATTTTGCTTCATTTGAAATGTATTTGATTGCATTTGCTCTATTTGAACTATGCATAAATCTCTTATAATAAAGATGCATGTATAGACTCTGAAGGAATTATGTGTGGAAAATGAACTGAAGACCTTTGGATCATAAAGTGTAAGTTTTTTTCTGATTAAACAGCCACATAGGTCAGGGTAACACGTCTGCTGTTACCATCATATACAGAATCTGTCTGCTAGTGGGAGACTATAAAGCTACTTTTTTTGGAGCACACAATTGTCATTACGCATATGGTCTTCTGCCAGCATTCAAGGAAGCTCTAATTGATGGATAATTAGAAACTTTGTGATGAAGTTTCTGCTCTTTAGGCAAAATAATCATCAAAGTGGTGAATTATGTGCAGCAGCAGAACATCTGGATAAAGGAAATATTCAATCTTCTGAAACAGTCTATTCTGCATTAACAAGAGTGTTAACAGTGAAGTAATACATTATTTGATAAAGAAAACGGTAATGCTACAGTATGTCATGCACAGACAAGTAGAAATGTACATCTCTGAAAAACAAGAATTCTGCTTCTATTGAGGTGATAATGTCTGGAAAAAAGTTGGAACCAACAGCGCCAAGTAAACAGAGGCATTCCAAGTTTATTTGTGATGCATGGTTTGTGAAATATTTGATGTTGTTGATGGGATTGATTTCAGAGTCTTAAATCTTAAGCATATGTATTTATTTCTCCTCCTTTTTAAAGAAAAGGAGGCTAAGAGTAAAGCCATCATTGCTTCATGTGAATGACTGCTTCTGTTAAGCTACGACACTGCTCTTCCTGTCAATACTGTAATCTTGCTCTGATGAATTCTATGTAATTCTTATAACTGAGCTTACTGTTGTTTTCTAATGAAAACTATTGTCTTCAGTGTAGCTGTCATGAGAAAGAACAAAATCTTGCCACAATGTCTCCTAATAAGAATTATCTCCTCTTTGCTGAAGAGGAGAAATTTGTAATTTGCCAAACATTTGCCTTTCTGCAGAAGTATTTCTTGCAGTTTCAGCTTGAATTTGCTTCTTAAACAGCTGAAATTTTCTGCAGATGAAATTCTGAATATATCACTTGCAATTAGCTGGCATCTATCACGTCTCTGGTTGCAGTGTATACCACATTTTTGGCTGAGTCTGGTGCAAATGAAACATTTGTCTGCACATGATGGTTACACCTGGGCTCATATATGAGGTACTTGGGTGTCATCGCCAACATTACTCCCCCGAACTGCTTGAATGCAAAAATGAGTGAAAAATCACTTGTCTTGAAAAACCTGGTGTTAGAAAAAGTGAAATCTTAAGAGCTGGATGTGGGAGTGGATACTATAAAAGAAAGCTTTAACTGAATGCCATGGTTTAAGCCCAGCCATAAACCAGAACCATGCAGCTGCTTTCTCACTTCCCCCTTTCTTCCTCTCCACTCCTGGAAGGATGGGGAGGAGAATTGAAAGAATATAACTCCCATGGGTTGAGATAACAACAGTACAGTAACTAAGGTATAACACAAACCACTGCTGATACCACCAATGATAACAATGATAAGAGAAATAACAAGGGTAGAGAATATCACTGCTCACCACCTGCCAACTTATACCCAGCCTGACCCAGCAGTGGTCAAACCTTCTGGGTAACTGCCCCCAGTTTATAGACTGGGCATGACATGCTGTGGTATGGAATACCTCTTTGGCTAGTTTGGGTCAGGTGTCCTGTCTCTGTTTCCTCCTGGCTTTCCCTCCTTCCTGGCAGAGCATGAGACTCAGAAAGTCCTTGGCGAAGGTAAACATTACTGAGCAGCAGCTAGAAACATTAGTTTTATCAACGTTGTTCCCAGGCTGAAAGTCAAAAGCACAGCACTGCACCAGCTACTAAGAAGGAGAAAAATGACTGCTACTGCTGAACCCAGGAACTGGAACAATCTGAAAGTGAACAGAGAATGATGAGGAAGAAATCTGCCCTTGCTGCTTTTAATAAACATCTCCTCACTCACTAAGGGATAGTTAACTGCTGAACAATTGGGAGATTAGTAAAAGTAACTTTGATGCTATGCTAATAAATGTAAAGACCATAAGAAAGCTGTCGAGTGTTTATTGGATGTTGAATAAATAAGTCCTAGCCTACTTTTTAAATAGCTGTTTATTAAATGAATTTTGCACATTTTATGACTTAAGCAAATTGAGATTCCTGCTGGCAGGGAGAGAAGTAGTGCATTTAATTATGTAGTTTGAGGAATAAGTCTTGTCTCCTTCATACTGGAATATTTTAAGTGCTGGATATGAAATGTTGCCTCAGCTCCTCTGGAGAAAAAGTAAAAAGCTTGAAACTTAGAAAAAGATAGGGCAGGAATTATAATTTGTGTCCACAGTGAAAGTTTTTGTTTAAATTTTTATAGATTGATTGTTTAGGAAACTTCACTCTTGTGCCACTTCTACTCCTGTCATATTAAGTGAGACAGTGCAACAATAATGATCTTCATATAGCATCCAAAATAAGCATTGATATTTCTCTATAAAAATGTTTTACAATGATTCCTGGTAGGATGCAAGTTTCTCTTTAGATTTTATTAAACACTCATTGATTTCAGAGATTCCTAGTATGATCCATCTTACAATGCAATTTCCTGAGTGTTTGCATGGGTAATCTGAGAAAAAAGTGCCATATTTAAACTAGAGCTTAAAATTTAAACATTCACTGAAATGTCGCACAACTCTGAAAAAAAACGTAGCCAGGAATATATTGGTGCTTTTTAAGACAGCCACCCTGGCTTCAAATGCAGAAATGAAGACCTCAGAAGTCAGGGGGAAATACTGAAGCAAGGAAAGTGTATCTTTGGTGGAGAAGAGTAAGGCAGGGAACACGTAGGAAAATTGGACACACACGAATTCATAGGACCTGCTGGGGTGTACCCAGAAACGCTGAGGGAGCTGGATGATGTCATCATGAGGCCACTCTTGACTATTGTTGATAAATCATGGTGACCGTGAGAGGAACCTGAAGGCTGTAGGAAAGCAAAGACCACTTCTATTCACACAAGGAGCCAGAAGGAGGACCTAGGGAATTACAGATTGGTCAGCCTCTTCTGATTCACTGGGAAGGTGATGGAGCAAGTAATCCTGGAAATTATTTCCAGGCACATGAAGGTCAAGGTCATCAGTAGTAGTCAGCATGGATTAATTCACCAGTGGGAAGTCGGGCTTCACCAACTTGATATACTCTGACAAAGTGACTGGCTTGGTAGAATAGGGAAGAGCGGTGAATACTGTCTACCAGTTCTCAGTATTATTTTCACTAATTCATGTCTCTACTGCTTAAAAGTTATTAGATGAGAACAAGATGAATTCTAGCTATTCTTAAAAATCCACTGAACTACCCAAAATCAGCAATAAAAAATTACAGAATCATAGAATCATAAAATGGTTTGGGTTGGAAGGGACGTGGGAAGGGACACCTTCCACTAGACCAGGTTGCTCAAAGCCCTGTCCAACCTAGTCTTGAATGCTTCCAGGGATGGGGCAGCCACAGTTTTTCCAGACAACATGTTCCAACATCTCACCACTTTCACAGTGAAGTATTAAGTTAAACTGTTAGGAACTATGGTCTATTAAGATTTAGAAGTATGCAATGAATCAGGCTCATATAAGTGGGGTCTCTAGGAAGCAATTGGTCAACAACTTAATATTAACGAATTGCTCATGGAGGCAGATGCTGCCAGCTGTCTGGTCCACTCTTCTCATAAGCCCTATAGATTCTGAATATTATGTATTCTTGAAAGCTGGCCTCAAGTGCAGCCTCTGTAAATCCCTATCTTTCATCTTTCTCTGTTGCGGCACCACAGGTGCTCAAAGGCTGAGTAAGAATTTCTGGTGAACAGCTTTGAGTGAGAGGTAATTGGCAGCATCGCCAAATTATGCAGGTGGTGCCAGGCAGAACTCATCACGTTTTAAAGAGCTGTACTTGGCAGGAGCATGTGCTGAGCTGGCAGGGACTCTATGTCAAATTTAATTTACTGGATGATCTGGTTCAGCAAATATTCAGCACAGATTCTTGTTCCTGCTTAAGGTTAAGTAGCCAAGTAAATTCAGTAAAAGATACCCACAAGTGTTAAATAGCTACTGAAAAATACCAAGTTCTTGAAATATTCAAGTGCAGGACAAATATTTTCACTCATGTCAATGTGTCTAATCTGTAGATGCTGTCAAAATATCATTCTTTCTGCATTATTTGAGACTGAAAATTTCTTAAATGTTTTTTCATATATTCAAAAAAAGTCAGGATTAAAGTAATGTTTACTGAGGAAAAAAAGAAAAAAACAAAACAGAAGATAAAGTAATCATAGCTGCACTTATAAAGCCACACAAGTAAGCTTCAAATATACGGTCCGTCAGCCTTGTATAGTTTAAATTTATCTCTATGTAAGTGGATACAAATTTATTGCATAAATAACTTAAATATTTAGGTTTATTCTATACTAGTATGGAATCAGTCTTCTTCCAGTTCACTAATTTTCAGATGTTTGTCTTACTGGAAAATCTGCTCAGAAATGGTTTATAAGGTTTATTTTTTTAAATTTTCTTAGTAGTTGTCTAATTTTTTAATCTTTCAAGTTTAAATGTGAAACTTTATTGTGAGGTGCTTGAGAATAAAGTAATTGTATATTGCTGACATTCCCTGAAATATAATAACTTAAAATTAAGTTGCTTGAAGTCTAGATTTCTTGTTTTCTTTTGTAAAAATAGATCCTCAGTATGTTGACCACGTTAATCTAATTTTAACCAGCAGCACAACATGTTTGGTCCTATTATCTATTAATTAAGATAGTCCCAGTCAAGTATAATTGGGAAAATTATTTCTGTTGCATTCTTCATATTCATGCCCCTGATGGTTACTAATAAATGGCAGTTGAAATTCTAAGTTACCAGCTTTTCCTGTGCATACAGAATGCTTATACAATTTGTATTAAGAAAAGAACCTAACCTTTAGAATAACTTTTAGTTTACTGCAGCATTAACAAGTAAAACGTAGCTCTAAGATATTAGATAATTAAAATCAAATTTACTTTGCATGTCCATGTAATTTTATGTCATATTTAGGGTTTTTTTACTATTGTGTAAGATACTGAACTGAACTAAAACACTGCTCTAAAGAATTAAAATATTTAAAACCTCAAATTTACTTTGCATGTCCATGTAATTTCATGTTTACAGATTTTTTCACTGTTATGTAAAGTGCTGAACAGTTGCAGACTTTTGCTTTGTCAAGAGTTTCACTGGATAACTATTTAGAATTGCATTCTAAGTAATGACAGAGCTCTTTATGGAACCGGTTTCCAAAACGCTGGTTTTTGTGTATTGTCTTGTTTCATCTCCTTTGTAATTTGTTTTAATTTGCTTTGGAAAAAAAACTTGGGATATGTAAAATTGGCTACTTGGAAAAATCTTGCATGTGACCTTCAGTAGAAGAATTAATGTGTCATTATAAGAAATAAATATAAACATGTTTTGCATTAATTCCTTACTAGAATATGTTTTGGTCAGTGATGAGTAACTACCATGGCTGTTTTCCATAAGTAACTCTTACAGGCTCAGAGATAATAGATGTAAAATTTCCTTCCAAAATCCTTCCATTGGACCTTGATTCAGTTTTAAATGCAATATCAATTGGTTAAGTCTGTCATTTCATGAAAATATTATTGTGTTGGACTAGCACAGGGAGGAAGCTGTCATTTGTGGGAGGTATTGATGAGGTTGGTTTAGAAGGTTAGAGAACACACATGGTCAAGAAGATTTTAAAATTCACTGTAAAAGACCTAGGAGTATATTTCTGCCTTCACACAAAACATTTGAAAGTCCACAAAGATTACCAGGGGACTGGAGCACCTCCTGCATGAAGACAGGCTAAGAGAGCTGGGCTGTTCAGCCTAGAAAAGAGAAGGCTTCAGGGAGATTCTATAACAGTTTCTAGTACCTGATGGGGACCTACAAGGCAGATGGGGACAAGCTTTTTAGCAGGGCCTATTCTAATATGGCAAGGGAAATAGTTTTAAAACAAGAGCAGGTGGATTTTGGGAGTTGGACTACATGATCTTTGAAGGTCCCTTCCAACCCAAGCTATTTTGTGATTCTATGATTTAGATTCAATCTGAGGAAGAAATTTTCTACAGTGAGTGAAACACCGGAACAGGTTGCCCAGAGACGTGGTAGATGCACCATCTCTGGAAAGATTCAAGGTTGGGTTGGATGAGGCTCTGAGCAACCTGATCTACTTGAAGATGTCCCTGTTTATAGTGGGGGGACAGTCAGGAGTGGATTAGATGACTTTTAAAGGTCCCTTCCAACCTGAACAAATCTATAATTCTGTAATGTATATAGCATTTCAAGTTTAAAACAATAATCAACCTGCAGCACAATTACCATGCAAAGAAACATAGAAATATTACTACAGTAGATGTAAAATCTTAAACTTTGCTCTCCTGAGTCTTCAACCAAATATTTCATAAGATAATTATTTAGGTTAACTTTTGGGATAATTGAGTTAGACAGATGTAATTGTAGATAGCTTATTCTAACCACGAGTTTCTTGCAACAGACCTTGAGAATGAAGAGCATTTAGTAATGTGGGTTCTTTTTTATAAATATATAAAAGTAAAACCATTTAAGGATGCACTCTGATGGACCAGTACTTGTCATTTATCTTAATGGGTCTGAATCTGTTATACAGATGTAATGCAGCTGAATTGACCAAGAGATCATTTACAGTGACAATATTATAGCAGTCTTTATTGTTAAATCTACTCAGAAAAAAAGGAAGATTGATCTCTAGTCTCATATTCAGCCAGTATCTTGTTTTGTTCCTTATAACTACTATATCACTCTAGACTTCCATAACTTCTGTTATTTCCTTTTTTCAAGAATTCTACTTTCACAACATGCCGTACAAAAAATTGTAGCTTATTAGCAGCAAGTAACCCATGAAAACATTCAGAAGTTATTTTAAAAAACCTGAAAAAATGAAGATCTTGCCTCTACTAGGTAAGTATTTACGAACATTCCGTTTGAAAGATTTTTTAACCTATGGTTCCCTCTTTATCACACAGTTTGAGAGTCTTCCCTGAGGAAATTGACTTAAAGTAAATTGTCAATATGCTGCAGATATTCTTATACAAGAATACACATGCTCCATAGAGACTTATTTTTAGAGATTAAATTCTTTAAAATGTGGTCTAAAATGTCAGAAGGATAAATAATCACATAAAGCAAAATCTTGCCTTGAGATGATGGAGCATTTAGTCATATTTTGGAGTTTGTTTATTAAACTTTTTATATAATCTAAAATGTTCTCACATGATTATATTAACAGTTTGTGAGAGCAAAGAATGTTAGCTTAAAAAAAAATTGGAGACTGCTGTAAGAACCTAAGAGACCAAAGTCTGTGATATTTGGTAATTAGTTTATTACTGCTACATGTTATTAACACCTGAATGTGCTTGATATTAAGCTGTATTGAAATAATTCTCTTGTTTGTACTAACTCTCTTCTATAAGAGATCCAGTCAACAGTTTGATGTAATGGAAAGGTGTGGTAACTGATCAAAGCACCTTTTAGTTTTCAACTTACTAGCTTCTACAAAATCTTTCATGTCTACTACTTCACAGACTGTTTTCACATTCTTAAAGGAAAGATGTTAGACAAAAAGGTGTATCCTTTCTCCAGTGCCCTCCTCTTCTTTTGAACTGTAGAAGTTGAAGGGAGACGCCCTCAGAGTTCTCTGTGGTGGAAATGTCTTACAGAGCTGTGGAATAACATCTTTTCTTTTCCACTGCTTAGGAGCATTGTGAGGATATCTGTCCAGGGATTTCCAGAGGAGCCTGGACTGTCAGTGGGAAGAGCCCAGCATGAGGAACTATTCACTGTGGTCCTGATTTACAAGTCATAATTCATCTGCAAGAAGTGTAGTAGTAGGGGCCTGTGGGAATGTCGTTCTCAGCAAAAGCTTGTTTTCAAGTCTTTCCACAGACTATGACATTATGTAGTTATTCTCAGATATGAGTTATTTGCTGGAGGTAGTCTGTTTTGTTTCTTATAGATTTCTCAGCTCTTTCTGACTATGTGTCTGCCTTGTTGTCTTTTCGGGGGGAGAAATGTCATAAATTAATCTCTGTCCTTTTCCAAATCATTTTGAACTGCTAAGCAGCTTTTGGACAGACATCACACATACATGCAGATGTACATAGGTGCATTAAAAAAAAAATTAAATTAAAATAAAAGTTATTTTTGGTTGCGTTACGGTTTGTTGGGGATAAGGGTTACCAGAGGTAGGGTCAGGGTTACCCATAGTGACGAAGAGTCCAGAGGGTAGTGGCTGAGCAGTTAGTCGACTCAATATGAGTGATAAAACAAACTCGATTTATTACACTACAAACCCGTATTTATACATTGTTACACACTGTCGTGCATTCAGCAGCGGCAGTCATTTTTCTTTAAGCAGTAGCTGGTGAGCACTGTGTTTTGGATTTTTGGCTTGGGAACAGTG
>JASSUY010041100.1:0-28528 GCA_032466535.1 Forpus xanthops
GCTCGGCCAAGTGGACTACTCTGGAAAAGGGTATTCAGTGTCTGAGGGAGTCAGCCATTGTGGAGTTGCTCTATAATGTCAAGCCGAATGCTGGAGATATACCTATAGATCCAGACGAAGTCGAATGTACACGACCCATGTGGCGGAAATTCACACGGAACGCACCAAAAACCGTGACAACTGTCCAGATTATGTACTTTCTGCCAAGTTCAACTTTTTTCAGCGGCCCAAAGAGCAATAGCTACACCTCTTCCCACTTCTACTGAATTCCCACTTCTGCTAAGGTGTGTAAGGTAACTTTGGGGCTCAGAAACATCAATCACAAAATTACTCTAGGAGGATAAAGTGACATTATCTGTCACTGAGTTCCATGTGCAATCTTAGGCAAAAAATCTGAGACCAGAAAGAGGTGTAAACACTGAATAGAGAATTGGGTGGAGATGGTTCTTCTGTTTCCTAAAATCATGGAGCATTCCAGGTCACTGACATCACGAATGATGTTCTAAGAATGATAGTCTGAATCTACATGCACATTATTGACTCCTAATTCCCTTCTGGATCTTAACTATGGGTATTTGCTCAGAAAAAAAAAAAAAAAAAAAATCTTGTGGAGGTAGCTTGTTGTATTAGTCATCATGATGCAATGTGTATAATTGCCCCAATATGAAACATTTTTATATTTATTTTGAAGGCTTACCTGGCAACTATGAATTTCCAACATGGAAATCCATGGAAATATATATACACGAGCGAAGAGAGATCACATTGGAAATACTTTTGCAGCCAGAAAACTATATATCTTTTGTGTAAGCTGTTTTGTTCTAATTCTTTTTGTTTGGAATTGCATTGCTACAGGGAATGATTTGGAAATTTGGCTACAGAAATTTTCTTCCTATAGTCTGTCCCTAGGCGATTTCTGACCTAGATCTCATTTCATCCCTGCTTAAAAACTATTTGCATGTGAGATGTGGAACATCAGTGTCATACAGGACAGCTCTGCACAGATGTTGGCTGTTGATAATGATACACTACAAAGCTTTCAGTAGTCACAGTTAAAATGAGAGCACTTTTTTTTTTTTTTTTTCCACAACAAATATGGCCTTCTGCTTATTCACACAGCTAGAATTTGGTTTGGTTTTTTTTTTTCACTTTTTCTTTTTTAATGATTTTTTCATTAAGAGATAACATAATTTCTTTAATTGTAGCACGTTTTGCCTGTTAGAGTGCAAAAGGAGCAGTTCTCTCTCCCCATCAAACGCAAGGCATAGCATTCATCAGAAAGGAGTCTCAGGTGAAAAAAGAAACTGCAGAAGGCTGAACAGTATCCTGCATACCTCTCTGTGACTCATGCAAGGAACCTCAAGCTTAAAGCTATTCTGAATTATTCAAACAAAAAAGATATTGATGAAAAATGTTGATTGATCAAAATAAACCTTGTATAGAAATACATAGATTTCAGTGATTATTTTTCATTTGGAAATACTTTTATGATTCATTAGTTTTGCTCAAAAATGAGAAAGAGAGAAAAAAACCTACCAATAAGTAGCTGTCTCATGGTTCAGATACTCAAGATAATAGACTTGAATCCATGTCTATAATGACCCAGAAAATGCAGAGCTGTAAACTTCATTATCTAAAATTGGAATGCACTGCCCTTTCTAATAGTTATTCTGTCAATCAATTCAGCTTTAAAAGGTCTCATTATAGTCCCACTTACTGTTTCCAAATTATAAACATTTTCCAACAAATGAGAAAAATACATGTTTTCCTGCTATGCTTATTGGATTTTGCCCCAATTCTGAGTCACAGGATGTATGTATATGTATGTGTATTCTCAATATGCCTGTCATGTTATGTTGTAGTGCCTGAACTTCCATTAAACAAACACAACCTCTAACCTTTCTAGCTGCAAAGATAACCTTCAAACTGTGAAGTGAATATATTTATTTTTATCAGCAATGTCTCATTTGGTTTGAAGTATGAAATGAATGCAAATATTTTTCATCTATCAAAATGCTGAATATTAATACTAATGCTTTCCAATTTTTAGTGTCATGAACTATTTCTATGCTGATCAAAGCCTTCACAAGAAAAGATGGGAGGTCCTAGTATATGCTCTGCGTCTCTTGTGAGTTCCATTTGCCTCCACAGTTTTGGAGAGGTAAAGTGTGGGGGAAGAAAAAGACTTTTAGAGGCAATAGTCTTCCATATCTGTCTTAGCAATAGTGGATGTCCTTGTCCAGTGACATCATCCAATTTTCCAGTTTCACAGACTACAGAAATCCACAGACATTACAATTGCATATCCAAGGACAGAATTAGCACAATTCTATTTCTTACCTTTACCATTGTGGTGTACAAGTTATTTCAGATAAATTGCAATTTCAAAGAGAGGCACCTGAAGTTAATTATATAAATATCTCAAACCTATTGCCTATCTGCCTTCTGTGAAATGCTTAAGCAAAGCAGTTAGAGTTATGTGTCTATTTTCACTAGGACTACCAAGAAAATGCAACAAATGCAATAGCTAAAAAAAAAAATAAAAATCTACTGATACAAACAAGAAGTTAGTTTTTTTCCTAAATCCTGGCAAAATGTACTTAACTGCCAAAAGCAATTGAAATAAAAAGATACCAGGAGACAAATGTTCCCCACGGTGTGAAATTAAAAAACATAAATAAAAATAGAGGCACAACTGTATTTAATAACAGCAATGCTGAATTAGACTAAAAGCCTATCAGCTGCTTTGTTGTTCTGTTTATGTGTTGTTTTTTTACATATCACATTTGACTGGAGTTAGAGAAGATCTTATATCTATTTCATATCTAGGAATTCTCTTTGAAAAGAGAATGTTTGATTCAGGCTGGTTTAATAAGTTTAGATCTGACATAATTTTCTGGCAGTTTCTAAATGGAAAAAAAATAAAAAAAAATCATTCTCCAGAATAGGAAAAAAATAAATTTACAAACCCCAACAAAACAGTTTTTATTGAGAATTTAGCAAGAATTTGTTTCACTGTACCAGAATAATAAATGGTACACCTCTTAAAGGTCTAAGGAGTTGTGGGGGTGCTTGTTTGCTGTTTTTTCTATGAATGATGAAAGCCAAGAGAAATGAAATTTTAATTCAAATGAAACTTTTATTTAATGTTATGCGATGTCAAAATAGATTGCAGTGGGAATTTTTTTCTTTTGCACTGTAGTATGTAGGGGTTTGGAAACAACCATACCAGATGGTATGGTGTGAAAGTTACCAGCTACAACTAGAATGAAATGTAACTATTTCCATTTAAAATTTTCATTTTCCATTCCATTTTATTCCACTCCATACACCCACCTCCCCCCCACCTTTCCAATAATCATTGTGGAATGGCTAATTTCTAGTTCACTTAGTTTCATATAAGCCTTTGAGCTGCACAACATACACAGCTGAAATCAAGTCCTAGAGTAATAACATAAGATCGTTAGGGTAGAGTGGGAGGATGGTGGTCAAAACTATATTAGCTCTACAAAATCCTTGCAATGTTTCTTAAAATTAATTGACTTTTGTTGTAGACTGGGCTCTAGTATATTTCACAGAGAAACTCATGTTTCGATTCTGATGTTGATGAACTTTCCTTCCCTTTCTATAAAAATAATATTTGTCTGTGATATGAAATTATCTTTGCCTGCACTGTGATATAAATTGAGTGATTTACCTAAGATCACACAAGAAATCTGTAGCAGTCAAATTCACTTACCTTTCACTGCAATTTAAGCACTAACCACTGCATTATCTTTTTCCTAAGTAGATGCTGGCCAAATATTTTTGAACAGTTAAGCAAATGAATAAACCACAAAAATAATCAAGATATAAAAACATCTTAGGCATATATGGTACTTTGTACTCACTGAATTTGGGATAATTCCATTTGTTTCTGTGAGAACTTCAGCTGTTTATAATGAGAGTTGCAGTACAGAACTGAATAGCTTTATTAGCAAATCTGATTAATGTTCATAGATAAGGATCTGATCTTTTTACCTCATTCAACTATTAACCCTGCTAGCAGTGAATCCTTCAGTTCTGTGTTTTAATGATATTCTCAATTGAAAATGTTATTATGGAACTATTCCTTCAATTTTATGTGACCATGGTATTTTATTTAAAGTTAAAAACTGGCCTAATGCTTCCAATGACAGGATATCAGGTTTTAGTCATTTGTCTCCAGAGCTACACCAGCTGGGCTTTCCAGCTCAGTTTTAAAAGCTAAAAAAGCCCAAAATCCTTGCTGAAATGAAAATAAGACACAAAATATTGGAGGACAGGCCATTCAAGAGAGAAGTAAGAGCTAGCACTTTCCATAAACTCTACTTTAAGCTGATTAAAAAATAAAATAAAATAAAAAAAAATAAAACCCCAAAACAAATAAAAAAGCCCAACCAAGCCACCAAAAAAAAAAACACCACCACCAAGAAAACCCTAACTCCACACACATTAGAGCTATGTAAGTAAAAGTCTGTAGAAATGTTTTACTGAGAAACTATGTCAATATATTCAGTGTCAGTGGCTTTCCAATGAACTTTTTTTATTAGTCAAAAAAGTCCAAGTCAGCAAGAAAAAGGTGCATAAAGGATTTCTTTATTAACCAGAAAGAAGTCTGTCATGAGTGATGACCACATTCTTATGCTCTTTGCTGGAACATTTGCGTGTAATTCCCGATAAGTATGATCAATAGTGGTTTTTATTGAAATAACAATACTGCAAAACCAAAATCAAACTAGTAAATGTCTTTGTTGTCCCTCGGGACCAATATTAGAGCTCTAATACTCAAAGTTTTTTCTCAGAAACACTTGCCAAGCATTTTAAGTTTTTGTCTCATAATTATTGAAAAAAATATTGTCAGGGCACAAGAAAGCTTAGCTATTCACAAAAGAAAATGAAACAGAAGTAGAGTAAACGGTTAGAAGTCTCAGGTGAGACTGGTGAGGGTGACTAAGACCTGTTGGTATATTCTGGGAGCACACAGCACCTCTATGTTACTTGACGGCTTCCAGGTGTGTATCCCTCATATCAACAGAGTGGTGAAGCTTTCCCTGGTTGTGTTTAGAGTCTAATGTTTGGTTTGCTTGGGGCCTTGTCTGCTCCTGTTTCTTGACTATGAAGGCTAATAGATATGAGAAAGGATCTGAGTGATGAGGCTTCAGGAGAAAGATGTGAAAAATTAGATGAATCATCAGGAATTCTAGCAGGTAAGTAACTGGGTAAATTACCTATATTTAATAACCATCCCAGGCCTAACTGTGTTCAGTTTTGTCTGTTTAATATGAAAAAGCATACGCTTATCTCTACATAGCCTAGCACGTTTTCTTCTTTAACTGGCCCTCCTGCAGACAGCATTTCTTATGTTTCAGTGAGCAACATTTATATTGTTTTTATTGTTATGGGTGAAATAGCAATTTAATTAACTCCAATAAGAGTTTAGTGGATAATGACTGTGGGGCTGGCATTCCCCCCATATTTCTGTGGGAAGTTATAAGAAAGTTGAAGAACCTTGCACACCTACCATTCTTCATTTCTGTTAGACAAAAGCAGAAAGTGTTAATATGAAATAATTCCAATTAATGCTTCTAATATTTTGCCAGTAACACAATCCACCAACGTCAGATATTGCAAATTCTTCATGAATCTCTATCCCAAATACCAGGAACGGTACTGAATACACAGAATTTGCAGACTGCAGTTTAAAGTAGGTAATTTCCCTGAAAATACTTTTGCGGATTTTCTGTGAACATTTTCCTAGGTAGAGCTCTTCATTTACTGCTTTCTAAGGCCATATGAGAATTACTAACAGGCTGGTTTTCTAGTAAAAGAGTCTGTAAAGAAGCTATTTGTGCCAATGGCAGATAAAAAGAAATTTCCCACAATTGCCAATTTGCTATTACCTAGAACATGATTTTAAAGATTTATTTTAGCAGTAATATTTGTTTTATCAATATTTATGATAAATATAGCTCTTTGGTTTTTTGTTTTTCCTTCTTTGTTAGTAGTATCAATCTTTTCTGTCTTATGGACTGGGCTAGTCCATACCATGTATATGTGTAAATACTGTATAAAAAATGGGTCTCTTGAACACTATCTAAAGAATAATAATAATTAACTGATACAGAAGACCACATCAAAGGAAATACAGCCAGTAAACAAGCAGTCATATTTCTTGTCAGAGTATTGCATTTTAAAAGATGGCAATAACCATTATTTAGATTACAACTTGAGAGTTTATAAATGTCTTTACTTCACCAGACCAATCTTGTCTCCAGCCAGGGCTGGAGCACCTCTCTTATTGTCATGGCTTAAGCCCAGCTGGCAACTCAGAACCACGAAGCCGCTCAATAACTCCCCCCTTTCCTGACCACTGCTCCCAGAGGGATGGAGAGGAAAATCAAAAGAATGCAACTTCCACAGGTTGAGATAAGAACAGTCCAGTATCTAAGGTATAACACAAACTCACTACTGCTACCACCAGTAATAAGAAGGGAAATAACAAAGGAAGAGAATACAACTACTCACCACCCACCGATACCCAGCCCGGCTGGAGCAGTGATCTAACCCTTCCAGGTAAGTGCCTCCACTTTATATATTGGGCAACATGTGCTGTGGTATAGAATGCCTCTTTGGTCAGTTTGGGCCAGGTGTTCTGTCTCTGCTTTCTCCTGGCTTCCCCTCCTTCCTGGCAGAGCATGAGACTCAGAAAGTCCTTGGTCAGAGTAAACATTACATAGCAACAACTAAAACCATCGGTGTTATCAGCACTGTTCCCAGGCTGAAAGTCAAAAACACCGCACTACATCAGCTACTAAGAAGGAGAAAAATGACTGCTACTGCTGAAGCCTGGACACTTATGTAAACAGCCTGAGAACTGGGGTTGTTCAGCCTAGAGAAGAGAAGGCTCCAGGGAGACCTTAGAACAGCCTTCCAATACCTAAAGGGAGCCTAAAAGGAAGCTGATGAAGAGTCTTTTTGCAAGGACATGTAGTAACAGGACAAGGGGGAACGGCTTTAAACTGAAAGAGCATAGATTTAGATTAGATGTTAGGAGGATGTTCTTTACTGTGAGGGAGGTGAGGCACTGGCACTGGGTGCCCAGAGAAGCTGTGGCTGCCCCATCCCTGGAAGTGTTCAAGGCCAGGCTGAATGGGGCTTTGAGCAGCAATTCAGGCCCTTCAAGCTTGGTTTCAGCTGTGCTTTGCCAACAAGTCTTTCAGATCCCTTTTTCTGTGTATTCATGTAGTTCATTAATTTTTCTAGTTGTGAATCTCTCTCTATACCAATAATACAGGGACATCTGCTGTGTAAGCATCCTGTAGGTGCTCATAGCAATGGGTCTTAAATTTATTGTCATGGGCATGAAGTAGATTGTGTGGTAGAGGTGTGGTAGAGATATGCTAATATACACTGCAGGTCCTGAATATCCAGATGTCCAGATCTAGTGCTGTGACTGTCTTTATAGCTTATGTGTATTTGTGTATTTTTCCCCTTGCTTAGAGCTGAAGGTGGAGTAAAAGATATGCTTGTGTCTGTCCTTACTGCGCATGGGGCTCTACCTGGATGACACAGAGCAGAAGCATAACTCTGCTTTACAATCTGGCTGTAGTACAGGCATCATCTTGGAAGAAAATGTAATATCTTCACCATGAATAAATACTGTTAAGTGAAACTTCATCAGAACTCATCAATTTGCTTTATTTTTCCTCTTGACAAACACTTTTTCAGATGGGAGGAGAAAAGAAAAATAATAAAATTATTCAGTTCTGCTCCTCTAAAACTAATATTTCTTGTAAAGGAGATTTACAGTTGGATACCATGAATAGAAGAATAAGCAAGTTACTAATGATCCTTCAGGATACTTTAAAAGCATATATTTTTGATGGATTCGTCCAGTTTTTCTTGAAACACCATAAGGCTAACAATATTGTATGTTAAAGTCAGAAATATTTCATCTTTTCAAAATCTTGAGAGGTGTTGAATAAATGAAGGTGGAGTGGGTTTTACTCAGAGCGCAAAGAAGGTTGTTAAATTTTACACATTCCCACCTACCTACCATAGAAAGCAGATCATGTTAGGCTTCAAAACAGAACTGAATGTGAAAAAAAATGACAGTAAAGTAAGTTCTTTTTTTTTTTTTTTTACCAGATTTATTGCATCTTACTGATATTCTGATCAACTTTCCAATATAGGAAGTTAAATTATCACACCTGCAGGTTTACTGTAGATGCTGGACAGTGCACGAACTCCAGCAATATCTGACTCTGCAGGTCAGACTTAATGCAATCAGACATATATTTGCAGAAGCTTCAACAGCTCAAAAAAAGTTATTTCCTTTATAGATTTACTGCACAAAATATTGCATGTTAGGACAGTTAAGTAGTATTTGAATCTTCATCTTTAGCTCTCCATATTTGGTGCTGAGGTTAAGAAGACAATCTGCCTATATACCTTGTGAGATAAGCAAAAGAAGCTCTTCGAGAGGTGGAGAGTTGGCCTCATCTCTAACTCTCCTCTGCAGCAATTAATTCATTTTTAGAGAAAGGCAAGGAAATCGGCCTCATAACATAGCCACCCAGATGCCTAAACAGCACAGATGCCACCTTTTCCCATAGAAGGATAATTTTTCGTTAACGCTGTTATTTTCTATTGATGGCGAGTTTGGCTAATCTATCAAAAATGTGGTTTAGAACATATTGTTCAACAGAAATTTCAGTATGAAGAAGCTGTATAAAGTTGGTAAGTAATTACATTTGAATACATGCTCTTACTGCTAGAAAACTGGTAGATACTATCACCATAGAAAAGTATGATAATTATGCATGACAATTAAATATATGCACCAATTAAAACCAAATAAATAACCCCAAGAACAAATCAATATTCTCAGTCTGTGTTTTTTTTTTTTTTAATGAAACTCTTGCAGCCAACCATGTTATGTCACTCAAATTATATTAATGAAAACAGAGAGGCCATGAGATACCAAATGAGTGGTTATATGTCACCTCTTATCAAATGATCAGTAAAAAAGTGTCTTCTCAAACTCAATTGAGATACATCCTTTCTCCTTCCCCTATTTAGAATAGCAGTAAGGAAGCAGCAGCATAATTCTGCCACCCACTGCCCCACCTCACCCAGGGGAAGCCATGAGGGTAGATGAACATTCAGGAGTAATCAAGTCTATGCAAGTATAGTCGTGACATCTTCACAAAGCTTAGAAAGCTCCTCAGGGTAAGTTGGGCAGGTTTACTTTGTTTTTGAATCAGATGGAGTATGATCTTCAGCTGCTGCAGAAAATGGCTCTGAGCATTACAGTACCCTTATGTGTTGGGTTTTGCTTACTTCTGGGTGTGACCATCTGCCTCCACAGCTAAACACAGCAGTGCTTTGCTGCAGAGAAACTCATCTGAGCTATCTTCAAACAGCAGGTAATCTCCGTGACAAGCACCCACCTTATCTAGCCTAAGTAGACAAGGCAAACTGCTGGTATAAGGTTACAATGTACAAGACAACTTGAAACATTTCAATGAAACTGGAGTACTGCTCAGAACTTTTAATTCCACCTTTCTGAATCGGCACATTTGCGTAATTTACATTTATTTGAAGGAAGCCTTTGCATTTCTCTTACTGAAATGACACTGCTTTCACTTTGCTGATGCAGGAATAATTAAAGCTCTAATCACACAGGCTCATGAATTTATTTAGTTTTTGGGGTTTTTTTTTTGTTTCTTTAGTTTTTTGTTACTTGGAAAAAAGCCCAGAGCCACTTCAAGCTTCAAACGGTAAGATTGTTTTTACTTACCATGTCTGTGTGTAGTTCTTAACCATATGTTCATTTCTTTTTTAAATTTTATTCTGATTTGAAACTCACAGTCTCGAGAGCCAATTGAAAATCTTGCTGATTATATTTTTTCCCCCAGTTCCTGAACACCCTCAATCACTACTGGCATTCAAAGTACATGAGGCATAAGACATGAGGTGCTGCAGTGTCAAGATATTAGAAATTACTGCAAGGTCTTCTCATTTGAGCTCACACCACCATGCCCACTTCTGGACCTCTTGGTATTTATAAATAATAAAGGGGAAATTACTTTGTTTGCTCTCAAATACTCAGAAAATTACTAAGCAGTGTTTTCAGTCATGCAAAATTAATTCATAGGCTTGGTACCTAGCATTATTTTGCTATAAGAAATTGCATTGTTTCTCACATGCATTGAATATTGGACTTAAGGAAAAAAAAATAAATCAATAAAAGAAATTAAATATAGCCAGCATCCCTCAAACAATAAAAATCAATACTATGTTATCAGGTACCTAAGAAGCAGGTTTATTTTCAGCATTAATCTGGATACTACTTTCATGGTAATTGATTTTTTTTATACTTAAGCTGTCAAAAACTGTAATAAGCAATGTTTTCTTCTTATTTTCCAAATTAATGAAAATTATTTTTAAATGGGGTTTTTTGATTTTTTTATTTTTTTTTTTTTTTTTTTTTTTTTTGAGGGGAATGAAGGTTCCCTGTCTTTCTCTGGCACAAAGTTAGTTTTGTCACTGAAACAATTGCTAATCTTTCTTGTAATGATGACAAAATTGAAAAATAAATAATCATTACGACTTAAATGGCATTATTTTACAAGTATAGTGAATTTCTGTTTGTCTGTAAAAATAAAGTAACCACATCTTTATTATTTAATTGGTAAACAGTGTTGCAACTGTTATCTGTGGCTGCACTAAATGGTGCATTAAATACTAAATATAACATTTTCATTACATGGAAAGGGATATATTCCTAAAAAAATAAGGTAAAAGCAGGCTATATTTTGTTCACCTATTTTGGCCAAACATTGTTTATGTTGCAGGAAAGGCTATCATGTCTTTTTCTTCCTTATTTAATATATTGAGGAAGGAAAGAAGGCAGAATAAACCTGCAAATAACCTAATTGCATGCAATCTAGAAATAGAAAAGTTAAATATTATATAAGATGAAAATTAACAGAAGGTTATTACAAAAGGAAGACATACCACCCTGTTTCAGGGATTAACTTCAGTTTTCAGTAGGTTAGCAGAGTGAAAATAAAAAAAAATAAAAATTACCCCGCCCCCCTTCTGTAAAAATTCTAAGACTCCTTGGAAAATTTTCTTAGTTATCTTATAAAAACCTTGTCTCTTATAGCATGTACTTAGAGGAAGAATGTTACCTGGGGAGTAATGAACAAATAAACCAACCTTCTACTATTTTGGGTTACTCTGACAATCCACAAGTAAAATTCCTCTCATCTCCCCAAGACAAATCAGAGCAGTAACAGTCATACTTATGCCATGCAATTTGTAACTATGTAAGAGGTTTATTATCACAAACTTGCTTTCCATAAATAGTGGCAGCAGCTGTAGCAGCAGCCAAGTTTGAACTGACAAAAGTAGCATAACAGACAGGCACACACCCCTTCAATAACATCAGTATTGGCAACACTGTCCACAGTATCCAGTCTCATTTAGCATGAGAGTGGCATGTCTGTAGCCAACCTAGAAGATGATATATCATTAGTATTGGTATGGAGCTCTGCCCCAGAACAAAACAAGGACAAACACAAAATTCCTTAATTAACAATGTATTTTGCTTGGTTTGATCTGTGGAAAGATACTACAGGCTATCTTGTATTACTGGAAAGGGCTAGCAGGTACAGAAGTCAGATATGAGGTTTTAGACTCCATCTCTCTACCCAACTGTGAAATACCCTTCAGGATGTTTAAATGATTGCCCTGTCTTTTTTTAAATGTCTCAAGCTTTGTAATTTTCAAGACTTGCCATGGAAAAATAATCCACATTCCAATACTAAACATTAAGATTTCATTCACTCCCACTTTCTCTTCAGATGTGGAGCTTAAATCTTCCTTTTTTTTTTTTTTTTTATTTCAAGAGTAATTATTTATCCTTTCCCTTGATTACTAATATCAGCTTTTTCCCAGTTTTACCTAGCACAGAATTTGTATAATGATCATCTGTATTTAGGTTTGTGAGTCAATTTGTATTTTTGAATAAATTTTTGATCCCATCTACTTTAAAGATTCTTGCACTGTCACCTTCCTCCTCACTGTTGCTGAGGAATGGTATTTCCTTTCCTACCACTGTATTTTAATGTTTTCTATTCCCTGACAGTTTTTTACTTTCTTTTTCTACTGTCATGATAATTCATCACTACCCTACTGACAAGAAGATGCCAGTCTCAATCAACACTGCAACCCAAAGATATGGGGAAGATTGCAAACGTTTGTAAATAGCCCAGCCAAATGAGCAATACAAATTAAAGTTAACATATTAAAATATAACACTGCCAGTATTTGAACATTCACACACTCTTAAAAAAGCCCAGGACCTTTATTAACCACTTTTTCAATTTTCCTTCATTATTCTTTATTTTTCTTCTTGTTTTCCCTCTCTGATGTGCAGACAATTGTATTTTGATAGCGCAAGTTAAAAAACACAGGATTTCTCTTTGATCAGATTATGTTTTTTGGGGTGAGATGAGAATGTCTTATGTTTTCCTTTTGACATTGTCATGTTTCTGTGTATTCTTTGTGCTAGACATTGTTATAATTATTGCACTATGCTCAGATACCTGCCCCATAGAAAGAGTAGTATGAAATATTTTTCATGTTGTCTCACTGTATATAATATAATAATATATACTGGTAGTGGAGGAGAGTATTAATTTCAATGGTTTTCAAACAAAAAGGAAGCAATCACAAAATGTGGAATCACTCCTTACATGAAAGGCATAGATTGTCACTTGCAGATGTACAAACTTTGCCAAAAAATGCCGGAAAATCTGAAAGATCTTGCAGAAACTTCTTAATTTATTAGTCAGCATGCAACAGCATGGATGGATGTTGAGTACTATGGGTCTATGGTTCATAAATAAATTAAAAACCCCAGCACTTTAGGGTATTCTTCTGCATTAATATTTTCATAGTTGTCTATCACCATGGTGTCTTAGGACCCCAACTGCTAGCAAAGCTTCATTGTAATAGGCACTTTATACATGCATGCTGCAATAAAGTAGTCCTGGTTCTGAGGAAAACTCAGAATGAAGATGTGTTGCAATGCCACCTTCTGAAAATTCTGCGCTAGCAGTGGGTAACATGATCTGTAAGTTTCTTTCAGATCTTCCAAGAGATAAGAATATGGAAACAAAATTTCTTAGTGTTTAAGGGAATTGAAATATCTGTAAAAATCCAATATCATCTCACTTCCCATTGCTTAAAAGAATAGCTCTTACGATGAAGAGGAAATACTTTCTCAGTACAGGGGGACCACTTACCATACTGAATATTTTCTTTAAATACTTGCAAGTCTAAAAGGTTAAGTGACAAGGTTAAGTGTCTAGTTTTGCACTCTTTTTGTTCTTAGTTTTCCTTAATGATAGGATTAAATCTGGTTTCCAGCTCCAAACAGTTGGTTTTCGTTCCCTGTAGGCTAGTCTCTCTATTTTGTGCTTATCACAAAGAGGAAATAACTTCCTCAGTCTTTGAGAGTCTCTTAAAATGCACACACTTTGGGGAAATCATATTTTCTTGAAGGAAATGAGGCATGACCAATCACACCAAACGTGAGAAAATCCCTTGATAGGTGACCTTTGCCACGTGTAAAAGAAGCTGTTCAGTGGCTGAGGTTTCATGGATTTCATGCATGAAAATCAGATTTTCTGGCCACCAGTGCTGTTCAGTAAATAAATAATCCATCATTGTGTCAAACAGTAGAAACACAAAGATGCTGGCATTGCTAACTGAATAGAGGTTTTTAGTTAGCAGCTTATGCAAACCCTATGTTTTGTCTTCAGGAGCTGTGCGAGTCTTTTTTGCAGTGTTTAGTTTTCATTACTTGAACTTAGGTTGTTCATGTTTGGGATAAGTGTGAGTTAAGTCTGTGGTAGGGACTATATCACTGATTTGACTGCATATATCCAGATGCATATATCATATATATATATATATATATACACATTTATAAATAACAACGCTATCATACAGTATACTTGAGGAAGGTTTTTTGAGCTTTTCACAGATGAAGAAATCCTTCTGCACTATACTGTGTTAGATGAACATTAGATACTTTCATGAAGTATTTTAGATGCATGGAAAACCACACACTCAACACAAACTCATTTAGCTATGCTTTACCTCTGTATGTGATGTAAAATTTTATTTTCTCATCTGTATTTTATAGTCCTTGACCAGAACTTTAATTTAGTAATCAAACATTTTTCTCACTTATATGTAAAAAATACATTTTCCTGTTGCCCCTATGTTCCTAGCATAATCTTGCGCTTTTTCCTTTTTTTTATTTCTATTTTTGAGGGGTTGCTGGTTTGGTTTTGATTTTTTTTTTTTTTTGAATGGGCTTCGGTTTGGGTTTTTGTGGTGTTTTGTTTCTTTGTTTTTGTTTTCTTTGTGTGTGATTTTTTTTTTTTTTTTTTGGGGGGACAAAGGAGTGGAAAACTGGTATCCAGCATGAAATGACTGCACAAAATGATTTTAAAACTCATAGTTGTCCCTTTCTTCTCCTTTAGATGGTAAATTATCTACATTAATATTATTTAACTAAGAAGTATTTAATCAGTTCATGTCTAGAATTCTAAATGTTTAGTTTATTGTGCACAATTTTATTTGCCACTGTTATAAAACCAAGAACTAGTAATTTTAATAATTTTTTTTTTTTTAACTCCTTAAAACTCATCACTGTAATAAGCAGCTCACTTTCTCCCATTCACCTTCTGGTTTCTCTGGAAAAAGAGCTGTCATAAGTTCTTCACCATCTTACTGACACTTGTTGGTTTTCAGCTCCTTACTATTTCACTGATGATATTAAAAAGAAAAAAACAACACATTAAAAATATACTTTTATTCTATTTATGACATGATAAGCATTTTTCCTTTACTACTTCTGTCCTTTTGGTTCTGGGAACAAGAGTTACTTATACAGTTACAGACTTATTTATCCAGTTTACGGCTCATTTCTACGTATCAAATACTACTGCAGATAGGTAACAATACTCACTCATTTTAATATGCTACAGCATGGATTCAGAATGCTTTAACAAAATTATCTGATGTGAACTAAAGTTCAATTAAAAAGCACTAATAATATAATACCATGTAACCTAATGTAAAAGAAGTTAAAATAATACTGTTGGGTATTTTTGTTGTATTTTTCTTAGCAAAAACTCTTTCTTTTTTTTTTCTTTTCTGAGTTATAAAATTTCCTGCATCTTATTTAAAATCCACACTACTTTAGCTCTTGAATATGAAAAATATTATAAAACTTCTCCTTAGTACATGCCAGACTGCTTAGAAATTGATGGCTGGCTTCCAGCTATGAATCAAGTTAACAGATTATCTTGACAGAAAGAAGGTTGGTTAATTTGCTTTTGTAAACTTATATGTGAAACTTTTTAAAAAGTCCTAACCATTCAAATATTTAGTATTTCTGTTTTATTACTAACTTATGAGAGATTGCATAAGAGCAAATATTAGATTCAACTTATGCATGTACACCCACACAAACACAGAATGTTTTATTGTGATTTGTCCATGCTAGTATAAGAATCAAAAGTACTTCTGATACAGTTGGCATAAGGCAACTTTGTGTTTATGCACAAATATATGTATACATAGATTAAGTTTTTGATTTTAACTTGGTGATTAGATCAAGACTATGTATTAGCTCATACACATTACTTTAGAAAAAAAAACAAAACAAAACAGAAGTCTTAGAAATCATTTTCATGAAAAAAAAAAAAAAAAACAAAAAAACAACCCACGAAAAATACCCAAAACATATCTGTTTGTAGGAAAAAGGTGCAGAAAATTCCAGAGACATTTAGCGGCGGTCATATGATCCCAATCTTCTTGTGGAAAAGTGTTGAGTCTTGCACTCTAGCTTGCTTCCTTCTCTGAAAAGGAAATTCCAGGTGGTCTGTGCTGGTCACACTCCCTAAATCACGGCTTTCCATATGCCTGAGGCTTTAAGTTTGATGAAGAACAATAGATTGTCCACAAATTTTTCCAGAGTAATCTATGTTTACAGAAAGGACAGCAGTATAGAACAAGCATCCCCTTAATCTGGCCTCTCCCTCGGGCCATATTGAATGAGTTCTTTCTTCTAGTTCTGTCCTGTGACAGTTCTGGAACGCTTCTGCACTCATAGGAGTGTCTGGTTTCACAGAGGTTACTCAGTATTGCCTAGGCATTTTTTCAGTTCAAAGGAAACATCTGATACACTTATACTTTCCTTTGTAATAAAATTCTGAGTGGTATTTCATTATTAATAAATGTCTTATTGAGGAAGCTCTTTGATTTTTATTATGACAAAGTAGTGGTGGGCATGCATTCCTTGAATGTAAACAGTGTGACTTCTGTAATTGGAATAAAGAATGCAACCAAGTAAAATGAAGCAAACAGTAGGACCCAGCTCTTGTTCAAAGGCAGGATCTTGGCTTCAAAATGTGTCACCGCCATAGCATCTTGATAATGTAATAAAATAAGCCAACCCTTGAAAATTACTGATATTTTTGTCCATCAGTGAGATTTCTGAGGTTTTTCTATATTTAAATGTGGTGCTCCCTCTCTTTTAGCACAGAATAGAATCTCAGCCTATTCTAAGTTATAGAGGAGAAAAAAATACAATTAATTCAACAAAGCAGCCATAATTCCCCAATATTTTGGTGGCAAATGAATAATGCTTTATATATGTTGATTAGTTTTTGTGGCATAAAAATATTCTTGAGTGATTATATGAGTGTAATTTGGATGTATGATTACTTTGACCTAAGTTTAGAGGTCTTAAAGTCTGGTTAAGCCTGGTTAGCTGGTCATGCTAGATCATCATTATAAACAGTGGAGAAAACCAGACTTTTAGGAAAAACGCAAGTCTTTTAATGTAGAAAGCTATTTTAGGATGAATATAATTGCATTCTTCTTCTGTTGACTGGAAAGAGAATTCAAGTTCATTTTTTTAGAATCTGATAGTGAATTTCAGATATGTAGATTATTCTGAGATGAATCCCATCAGAATTTTAAAGGTCTGGCCAGAGCCCATCCAAACAAGCACATGCCTAACTGAGTTGACCTGTCATCCTGCACTGCCTTTGCAACCCAGGGAAATAGATACCTCCCAAAAGTAGTAATTAATATATTTCCTAGGTGGACAGACCCTTTCTTTAGAGACGTCTTTCTTGCTAGTAGTCATGAAAAAAGAACTAGAACAGTTAAATTCTTGATTTAGACAGTTTAAAAAAGATGTTGAAGTGGAGTAAAAATAATCCACTCCACAGCTGGGCTTTAGCTAAAGCTCAGGGTGAAGAGAAATCAGCTGTTTAAACATCCTCTGGAGTGCTGTCTTTATGTATAAGTGTCAGCAAAGTTCCTGTTACCATTTCACCAGCAACACCATGGCATCCTCCTTATCTCAACACCTACTACTCCTCTCATCAGATACACTGGGGGGGCCTGTGTCTTACTCTGTAAGTACCCACAAACTCAATGTGGGTTGATGATGCCTGTGTCTCTGCCACTCTTTTTGAATGCATACAAAGGACTGGAAGATTTTGGAGAGGTGTATCAGTCTTGCACATCCTTCACCTCCAGCTGAGACTTCACTCAGCCGCTCTGAAGTAGGTCTCAGTAGATAGGCCAGTGGAGATGGGCGTTGAGAGGCTGCTGCTGACAGAAGCACAGCTAGCTCTGGCACTGCTAGTGCTTCCCTCCCCTTTCCTTCATCTCCTCCAGATCAGGGTGATTAATTAGTTTCCATATCTCCCCTTTCCTAGCAGAAATACTCAAACCATTCTCCCCATTTCCTTCCTCTGCCAGTGCATTAAAGAAAGTGAACTGCTGTGAATTGCTTGTGTTTATCTTGTTTAGCAAAAAAAAAAAAAGGTTTTAATCTGATTTTAGAAAGTTAATGCACGTTTTGGAAATAAAGCAAAACAGCAGCTTTTCATTTAGTTTAATTTCTAACAGAATATTTTTATTTTGGTTCTTAAAAAGAACAAACAACAAAACCAAGTACTTTTTTCTGCCATACGATTGCTGAAAATTCGTCAGAAGTTCAAAAACAATAAAAAGTGACTAAAAAGGAAAGGAATTGAACTTCTCACTCTTACTACACATATTTTAAAAAAATAACTTGGATTTACATGTCACCTTTCCCCTTTCTTCTTCTTGCACCAAAAAATAATTTCTTGCACTCATGGAAACAAACTTTTGCAACTTACATGTGTCAATATCTGAATGGTGTTGAGTTACCATCCTTCAGATGGAACAGTTCATAAACTGTTTCTTCATTTTTGTTAGTTTCAACTTCGAATACAGCAATGACTATAGCACCAATTTTAGAATTCACAGCTAAAATGTAAAAAATTCCAATTTTAAATTTAAAAAACATGTAGTTCCTTATAGAAATTATAGGATATAGCTTACTCAAATGATACATTTCTGTGCTTCTGGTAAAATAATTACAGATAAGCTAGTAGTATTCTATTTCTTTATGTGTCGGCTTCATAGGAAGACATGAAAACAAGGCTTTTGTTATAAATCAACATGAGATGTCTTGCCTTTATCTATTATAACCAGAAACTGATACATAAAGCAGAAAGAAAGCACTTATGAGCTTTTTATTTAATATTCAATGAGGATTATGAATTTCAATATTTAAATTTGGTTGTTTTTTTTTTTTTAATGCAGAAATCAGTTTTGGTTATGTTTTTAATAGATAAAGCAGTCAGTAAAACTAAACCATGGGAGAAAAGACTACTTTTGCTAAACAATTCTGCAAGTCCGGGTTGGACATAGTCTTAGGTGGCATGGTTTAGTGGGAGGTGTCCCTGCCCCTGGCAGGCGGGCTGGAACAAGATGATCTTAAGGTCCTTTCCAACCCCAACTATTCTATGATTCTAAGATAAAAGAATGTTTTGTTTTACCTATTTTGTGTAGAATCAGTTTTGGACCAATAAATGTTTCCTTTAAAACCTTGTAACAATAATCCAAAATGCTAAGGGAAGAGGCAAAATAAAGATTAATATGGATATTTTTATATGTTTCTTCAGATTCCAGCAGTATAGCTTTAACACTGCCAAGATATGGCATTTTCTGAGCACTTCTACTGCAACTGGAATATAATACAGGTAAATAAACATTTCCCTCTGAGGAATGTTAGGAGATGAACAGTTAGTCACATAACTGCAGTTAGATTCCCTTAGAGCAATTCAGAGAGCAGTGCTCCACTAATAAGGCCCCCATTTAAAGGGGAACTTTAGGAATTTCCTGTAGTTTTACTGCATAGGAATGGTGAGAAAGGCCTCGATGAATTGTTTAGGCAGGAAATCTCCTTGGTAAATTGATAGGTAAAAGTCAGAGAAATCCTGGAGAGTTTTAGAGGCTCTAGGTTGCAGACTCAGTCCAGTTATGAAGGTCATGTAGCCTCAATGAGCCTTGAAGTAACCTGAGTGTAGCTCTGCCCTTCTTCATTCTTTTTAGATCTAGGAAGAAGTATCAATCTTGCACGTGGTGCTTACATACATGATTCAGTGGTGGACTTGGAAGTGTTAAGTCAATGATTGGACTTGATGATTTTAAAAGTCTTTTCCAACTTAAATAATTCTGTGATCATTCCAAGTGAGATCTGTGTCATTTACCACAATAATGCTAATATTATATATGGCCCATGCAATCTAGTAAATTTTAAGAACTTGGCAAGGACTATTTCCTCTGTTTCAGAGAGTGCACAGAAGGTGGATTAAGTAATTAGAATTCATTGAGGGAGCTGGTAGCATCACTTGACTCAGAGGAGGTGGTAGAACATGTTCAGTTTATTCACAACTTGCACTACAAGCAGACTGCAGTTGGTGCACACATTAGAGTAAGTAATAAATTTCTACAGAAAATATATATATATATAAAATATGTTACAGACTAGTTTATGTATTTCTGAAAGGCTAAAAAAGGGTGAAAAGCAGACAGGAAGTGTGTTATTCATCATATTGGTGGAGTATGGGGCTTATTGCAAATGAATGGGAGAATGCTTCTCTGACAGCAACTGAGTATGGGATGAGGTAATATGGAACGTGCAGCCTAACCATGTCTTGGGAATCTAATGTTGAAAGGAACAGAGGCCCATTGCAGCAATACTGAAGTAAGGCTTCAGAAATGGTGGAAAAGTCAACCAGATTTTGTTCCAAGTGATGCAGTTGCCTAAAGTTGCTGAGAAACCAGAGAAAAGAGTTTCCATTAGCTACTAGAAATACACAGTGCCATGATTTAGATTTACTTTGAATTATTATCTTATATTGTAAGCCATCTCCTCAAGGGAATCTGAACTTTTCATGTGTAAATTGTGGAAATTGTTGACTTTTTGAGAATGGAGAGTTTCAATGTATTTTGACGGATTTGTTTTAAAGAGAAAATAAATAGTTCCAGTTTAAGAATTCAGCCAGCTCAGGATTCACCGTAAACTAAGAATAAAATTATACTAAAGCACAGAAGAAAATACTTGAAGTTAGTATATATAATACATAGGTAAGAACAATGTTTTATGGATAATTTCAAAACTACAACAGTTCATATTAAATCATATAGATTTATAACATAGAATGGTTTGGGTTGGAAGGAGCATTAAAGATCATCTAGTTCTAATCTCCCTGCCGTGGACAGGGACACCTGCCACTAGACAAGGTTGCTAGTTTTATGACAGTAGATTTCCAAAACCAAAATTTTTATTTCTGAAAGGGTAGTACTAAGTTCTCTGTGCTAACCTGACAAAATGTATGCTAATTGATTTTTCAAGCCAACATCTGTTTCAGTACAGAAAATCTCTGAATGCCCACAGAACTTGCGTTCTTGCACTGAGGTAATTTTGATGGAAAATTACTGTGAGGAGAAAAAAGTTTCATGTGGTAGCATATTCGTAAGCTTTTTTTTAAAGTACTGAGGAAGTTGTAATGTTACATCATGATGTGATGGCAGGTGATGTGTGACAATCTGGTTTTGTTGTTCTGTATACTGTTCTTATATTCTGGATATTACACATAAGTACATGAAGTTATCATAGAATCATAGAACAGTTAGGGTTGGAAAAGACCTCAAGATCGTCTGGTTCCAACCCCCCTGCCATGGGCAGGGACACCTCCCACTAAACCATGTCACCCAAGGCTATGTCCAACCCAGCCTTGAACACCGCCAGCGATGGAGCATTCACAACCTCCCTGGGCATGTACATAAGAGATATAGAATTGATATTCATGTAATTAGATTTTTCAGGTGTTTCCATTGCAAAAGCTGTTTAAAAGTTAAGTGACACGAGTACCAACACATTCTTTCATGACAGCCATCAAGTCACACGATAGTGTCTTTAAAAAGTGCTGATTCAATTCCAACAGTTTCTCATAGCAGAGAAGAAAACTGTCACTTCTTAATATAGGTGGGATTTCAAATGAGGAGGTTGGGGTTTTTGTTTATCTTTTGTTTCCCAAAGTTCTTGTGCAATTTCATAATACATCAAACCAAGGAAACAATTCTACAAACAAAAAAGTTAAAATGCACAAAGCTCCAGTACTCCTGACAATGGATGATAGGTAGAAAGAAAACACTTTGAATTGAATACAGTGCCACATATTTGAAAACTCCAGCTGAAAAGATTAACTTTTTATTTTTTACTTTTTCAGTCTGCAGTGATTTACAAAGCTTCAAATGCCCAGAAATCTACTAAGCCAGGCCATTTAAAGAATCTAAATAAGCTTGCACGATTTTAAGCTTTCTGACTCTGAATATTAGCTTTGAAGTCTTGCCAAAAACTGACTGCAGCAGAGCTGCTTTAGAACTGAATTCCTGACACTGGAATTAGTGTTGGGTGTGTGGCATGCCTAATGATAATCTTGACCACGCTCACTGTAGAGAGCCATCATACGTGGTGCCTCTGAGCCAATAATTCTCTAAAAATGTGGAGCATCCTGGCTTTTATCATCCTTTAGACTGGTGTTTTGGACACTGTCCATTCTGCAAAGCCAGCTTGCCTAATGACACATAGTTTTTCCACAGGACAGAAAGAATGCTTGAACATTTTTTTAGTTAGCTCCTGGTGAAAAGTTTTAGCAGAAGCATAAGAAAACTTTGAAAGTTAAAGTGCCTCAAAAATAGGCTGTGACCACAATTAATCGTATTCTCAAGCTTCTTACATTTGTAATTTTTTTATTGCATCAGTGTTTTGTTTATAGAAAAGCTCACTATTTATATTAATATAAACATGGTTACTGTGTAAAAGAAGAAAATTAGCATGTTACTTCACCTATGTAACAGCACACACCCATCATGTCATGGGTCTTTTTTGTTCTTTGTGCTGCAGCGAAAAGTATATGCTTCTGTTCCTGAAGGTTTTTGAAGTAACATAGTATGTCAGAAGTATAAAAAAAAATCATACACAAGTAGACTGAGGCTTTTTCTAAAACACATTCACATATATCACTGTCTTCATAACAAAAAACTCCTATCTTGTGCTCAGAAAGGTAAACAGGAGCATTTTCATTGAATTTAATGGAGCAGAATAAAGCTGTAGATTCCCAGAAAAGAAATGTCTTTCATTCAAAAATTAGTCACTAGGAAAGAACAGGTAATTTATTTGAAATATTGAACTCTTAAAATGCATTCTTCTTCCTGGCTAGATTGTTTCATTTAACTTTTATGACGTGATTAGTCATCCTATTGTGATGCAGCACGATGTAACTAAGCACATCAGGCATTTTAGATAAGAGTTGCCTGGCAGGTACAGATGTTGGCAATGTTTTCAAATTCTGTCTGGACTGTAGGAGTAAATTACACAAAAAATACAAGTATGAAAAAGTGGTATGTGTATTCTCTACATTCTGGACCATATATATGAATTTTACTGCTTCTTAAATTATATTCCAGTCTTATCTTTAGAAATAATAGAGAAAAAACCTGAACAATATAAACGTTAAACTTGTCATCGAACCTTTGTCATCAAACCTCATGTTTCAAAGACCTTTAACAGTTATATTTCTATGAAAATTGTGTGTTGGACTTTATATACTACTGGTTTATACTTATGAAATTACTGCTGCCCTTACAAAGAATGAAAATATGGCATATAAAATATATGAAATTTGAACAAAAAAAAAACAAAAAAAAAACCAAAAAAAAAAAAAAACAAAAAAAAAAAAAAAAAAAAAAACAAAACCAGCAATTACCTAGAACTCTATATTTTAACCACAAAAAGCCCTTCAAAAATAACAAAACATAAATGGCAGTTTAAGATGAGAAAGCTAAATATACATGTTGTTCAAAAGCCAGGTTAATTCTGTTTCTTTCACACAAACAAAACTGATACTGGCTAAATTTTATTCTGACATTCTGAATTAAACCCAGAAGTGCTCTGTTACTACATCTTGGAATATTTGATGTGTAAAAAATATCTTGAGAATTCTTAAGATTCTCCTTGAACAATAATTATCACATTTTTTAATCACCTTTTGAATGTTATTTTTTTTTTTTAATAGCTGCTACTTGCAATTTTTTTTTGTCTAAACTTTGCTAGTAAATGTTACATGATTTATTTAAATTGTTATTACTCACACTTTCATGAATTATGATAGAGAATATTATGTCTAATTCAGAAAAGAATAAAAACAAACAAAAAATGTAAGAAACTAAATATTTTTACACATGATATTCAACATCTCAAATTTCTCCTTCGTTTTGTTAGAGCGATTACATTTGTGTCATGGGTTTCATCAGTATTTTTGTGTAAGTGTATGTCTCCAAGGATAAAACAGTTTGCAGTCTATTAAAAAAAAATACTTTCAATAATTTCCTGAAAAGAATGTAAGAAACATAAATATAATGGTTGTGAAATACCTATATAGTCTGATTGTAAAATAGGCCAATATTTAAAGTTTTAAATTTAAATATAGTCAGCTATACCACTTTAACTTATTTCATAGTGTCATGGGTTCAGCAGCAGCAGTCATTTTCCTCCTTTTTGGTAGCTGGTGCAGCACTGTGTTTTTGAATTTGGGCCTGGGAACTGCACTGATAACACCGATATTTTCTGTTACTGCTTGGTATTGTTTTGGTCTGACCAAGGACTTTCTGAGTCTCATGCTCTGCCAGGAAGGAGGGGAAGTTGTCAGGAAGCACAGGCAGAACACCTGACCCAAATTGACCAAGGAGGTATTCCATACCACAGTACATCATGCCCAGATGTAAAAACAGATGGCAGATACCCAGAAGGGTTGGGGGTGCACTGCTTGGTCAGGCTGGGTATCAGTGGTGAGCGATTGTATTATTTTCCCTTGTATTTCCCTTTTCCTTATTATTACTGGTGGTGGTAGTAGTGGTTTTTGTTATACCTTAGTTGCTAAAATGTTCTTATCTCAACCTGTAGGAGTTACATTTTTTTGATTCTCTTCCCCATCCACATGGGACTAGGGGAAGAAAAAGGGAGGAGTGAGTGAGCGAACTGCGTGAGGGTCTTAAACCACAACACATAGTCTTCATGGTGTATTGCAAGTAAAATGTTTAAATATCTTTATTAAGAGCTATTCTGTTTTCAGTAGTCTACTTAAGGAAGAAAGGAAGTTGATATGTATTTACTATATTTTCTACAAATTTAAATGCTACCCTTTATGTTTATATCACAAGAGACATTCTATGGATGGTTTTGGTATAGTTTTTAACTTGATTTGTAGTCTTCCTTTACAAGTTTTTCTATCTGCATAAATAAATTAATATTTTCAATCAAGATGTTGGTTAATGGCCATGCTTGCAGCTATCATTATGGTCAAAGGGTACAATCAGGACAAACTATGAAGAGAGAAAGGGTGTCTCTTAGGCTATGTGTTAAAAATATGTTTTGAATTCATATGTCACTTATAGAGTCATGGAAAGTAAATATAATTCTAGAAAGTCATTAATTGTATGTTACTGAGTGGGTAAGCGCCACTTCTTCAGCTTTAAAGAGTCTTTTTTTTTTTTTTAAACTATTAGATTGTATCACAGAGAGTTGTTAACTTTAAAAAAAATGCATTAAAAAAATTGTTCTCATATATTTTTGTTGATACATGACTTAAACTAAAAAGGATATTCTGTTTTTTGTTACTAATTCTGTGGAAGCGTGACACCATTAGTCTCAAAACAATTACTTGTGGAATGAGAATCCTGGCTCTGCTGAAGTCATGACTCCCACTGACTTCACTGCAATGAAGAGATTACCACTGATTTTTATCAGTGTGAGATGACACTCAGGCTTCAAGATATTGTCTGAAATTTGACAAACCAAAACCAAACATCTTCTCTCAGGCCTAGCTACAAACAAATCTGTTCATTCTTCAGGGTCTTATATGGAAATGCCAAATATCAGCCACTTCATACGCTGCTATTTAGAGAGACTGGTATGCTGTGTTTCAAAAATTGGCCTTTAGAGTATAACAAATACATTGAGAATGCAACCAGCTTTTTTGTTCATGAGCATAATATAATGTATTCATGTCATCTTCGTGCATGCAACATAAACAAAAAGGACAATCAAATTAGAAATTGTCATAGATAAGAAATCTGTCTCAAGTACCTCTGCTTGGGTGAACTGACTGCAGTTCTCTTCCTCTGTTTGCAGATTTATCACCATGAAACTATTGGAGAAATAACTTTTTCCATTGATTGCAGAAAAGAGAAATTCTCTCTATGACCTCAAATTTTCCTGACAAGGCTGATTTTTCCATCTGAATGCATGCATTTTTCATTAAAATATGTTACTTCTAAAATTTTTACTAAAGATTAGAGTATATGTTAAGTTGTGAGTATATACGTATATATATTTATGTGCATATATATATATATACTGACTGCCAAATGCAAGGGAAGGCTACTAAGAAAGTCAGTATCTAAGGATAAGCTACTTATTAAGACTTGTTTGGTTTATTTTGTAGAATTCTGGATTGGAATTTTTTTCTTCTATACATCATTTAAGCTTCTGCGTATACCATAGCATTTGTGTTCCTTCCATTCTAATTGTGTCAAGGACAGGAATTCAGTGCTATAGCTTTAAGGCTTGAAATACTTGGGCTTCCTGGGGTCCCAATTTTGTATTTTATGGAAAAAAATCTGCAGACTCAAACAAAAAACAATGTTGCAATTTTGTCTTCTGAATTATTATTTGCAGTGATGGAACATTTTCATAGCGGATGGTGTCCTGCTTTCTGTATTCTGCAGCAATATGAATAAAGCTCAATTATTTACCTAAGAACTTCCGGCATTTTTGAAATTGAGTAAGTAAACATACAGTATGTTTATGTGTCAATAAAGACTCTTGTCTGAGGGGATTACACTTTGTTTCAGTAGTCTATAGTCTAGTATTCATTAAAATGAAAATTACTCTATAAATGATATTTACTTGGTCAGTTGTTAAGGCACTATGTCAGAGAGAAGACAAGAATCTCCATAAAAGCATGGATCACAAAAACACTCAAAACAAAAGTTAACACTCACAAAAAGTCCTCCAAAGTGCCTTTATGATTTTGGGGCCTGAATATTTTGTTTTAATGGTAAGACAGTAGTAGGATTAAAATGGAGAAAAAGCCACACATTTTCTGCCTTTTAAATTTCCAGCTAAATTGAATTTCTTGCTTCTTAATACTTTCCACAAGCTTTGAATTGGCTGAAAGTAAGTCAGACATCAAGCACTAACCTTTACCTTCCCAGAGATGCAGGCATATGAAAAATTCAGTTTTATTTGGGACCCAAGAGCCAAGCCATACTAGAAATTACTCCTATACCTGTATTATTAGTAAAAGCCATGGCTGTGCAGACAGACAAAAGATTTCCATCAAAGCCAATAAAAAGTAACTAATCTGCTTTCAAGTTTTGAACTAAATCCCCCTGAGATGCTGTAGCTCTAGAAAGGGTTGTTGTTTTTTTCTTTTGGATTTGTTATTTTTTTAAAGGATGTTTAAAACTAGGGGGGAAAAAAAGTATCATAGACTGCAAAGTGTGGAGCACTTTTCAGTTCTCTTTTAAAATGCTTGTTTAATTGATTTTTTTGTTGCTGTTGCAAATGGAGATTTGTCTCTTGACAACAGCTGCTGTATTTTTTGTAGAGTCTGGTAAGCATCAATGCTCCAAATGAGCCTGAGTCTCAGGAGGAGGAAGCAGGGAATGAGAAAGAGCATTGTGCCTCTTTTGTCACTATTCCTTTAACAGCATTAATTTAATGTATGCCTGCCTCTCAGGGAAAAAAAAGCTCAACAACTTGTCCTTGTTTGAAACGATAATACACCACTGGCTCAATATTGCAAAAATCAGTCTGCTCAGCTGTGGAAACAGACATTTTTTTCTGTTGTATGATATATATAATGAGTTATCACCATACACCCAGTACTTGGATTATGAGATTTTAAATGTCAGGAAATAAATTAAAATATCAACAGTTTGGCAATGGGAAGATTTCTGTTTAATGTGAACCTGACTTTCTGAGAGTCTTTTTGTGAGCTTTTTCCTAAAATCTAATCGGTGAAGATTAACTTTAAATTGAAAAATGACAGTAGTTTTGAGTTTGCTTGTGCGTGGTGCATTTCATTGCGGAAGAAGCAGAAAACTGTGAATGTCTTGTTATGGGTACAGTGCGAGGGATACTTGCAGAAAGATTAAATGTTTTACACTTTAAAAAAATAATAAAAAAAATATTACTTTTTATAGTATTTTCAATTTGTGAGATATCAACTTTTGATATTTTACAAAATTTTGTCATTGAAAAATTGTCTTGTTTTCTCTGGTTTTCTTTGTGCCCTCCACATTCACACATATATACACTCTTACTTAGTCACTTTTGAAATAAATAAATGAAATGCTATGTTCCCTTCTTTTACATTTAAATTGATCTAATCCCAGAGTTTCAGCTGAAATCCAGCTGCTTCTCATTTGCAGCACCATCTCCTGATGCCCTAACTTAAGGCCTCACATGAAAAGCAATTTATTTATTCATTTCAATAAAAGTACACATTTAGGTAATACCCCTATTTCCTGTGTGAAATCTAAAAAATGTTAGGGTAATTATAAAAGTAATCATTATTAGGAAAAGGAGTAAAAAATGGTAAAAGAGCATTTATGAATGAGGTTTTAGGAAGGTTTTAGAGAAAACAGAGGGCACAAGTATTTTAGGTGAACTATAGCCATGAAGAGGGGTGAATGGCAACGCTAGGCCTTGCAAATTGAAAGGAATTCCCCTACAGGAATATCTTTGCTTCTGCTTCTGTTTCCATTATAGTAAATAGGAAAATCTGAAAATATCTGTCACCTCTGTTGGAAACAAGAAAAGGACTATGAATACATTTTTATTCCTGGGAATGAAAAATTTTACATTGTCAAGAATTACTTTCACCTAGCAAATTATTAATTTTTTTTTTTTTTTTTTTTTTTTTTTTTTTTTTTTTTTTTTTTTTTTTTGGTA
>JASSUY010041104.1:0-14602 GCA_032466535.1 Forpus xanthops
CTGGTGCTATCAGCACTGTTCCTAAGCCAAAAATCCAAAACACAGTGCTCACCAGCTACTGCTTAAAGAAAAAAAAAAATAACTGCTGCTGCTGAACCCATGACAAATACCTAAATAGTTTCAGCCCTAAGATATTGATGCTGTTATTGTTTCTTAGTGCCTGATTGCAAACTTTCTCTTTCACTCATGTAAATGTGAAATGCAGGTGCCTAGATATTACATCTGTGCTCAGAAGCAAAGTCACTTTGACATTATACAGGCTCAGAAGCAAAGTCACTTTGACATTATACAGCTCACTTTATGTCATCACCTCTCAGTCTTCCCATCTATGGAATTAGAAATACTAGGATATTTTTCAGAGATGTGCATGATCGTAGGCATGAATTTCAGTGTAGAGACTTTTCTGCAGCACTGAGATTGGTGAATGTAATGCTGCTATGCTGTACACAAAATTAGGTTTTGAGCCACTGCAATTTTGTTGTGGGTCTATTTCTGGTGGAATTACCACTGGGATCTTCAAGTAGCACTTCCAAAGATCCTTGGTATATGCATGAATCTCAGAGGCTGTATTCTCATGTACAGATTATACACACAAATGTATGAAGACTTTGGCAAATACATGTATGGAAGGGCATTATACTGGGATTCAGGAGGTGGGTTTCCATTCTTGGTGAGCAGAGACTACCAGTTTAAACTTGATTAGCCTGCAGAAGGTATTCTTTGTGTATTTGACAGCTACTTTTAGTTTGAGCTGGTTCAGGGGATAGCTAAAGCAACTGACCTGCATGGTGAAGTATATGTCTTAGTCAGCCCTAACAGTGTAGGCCAGCACTTTCTTACCCTCAGCATATGCAAGCAACAACCGCTGTGTTGTTGACCTGCTGCCTCGCCATTGTTCTTAGGGACCAGGTAAAGTTCAGTGATGGGCTCTGTGGAACTCCTGGCCTGTCTTAGTTGCCATCATTCTCACCAAAAGCCATGCCCCTGTAAAATGCCAGTGTCTCTAAATTGTCTTGCTCAGACTCCAAGTTATGGGATCTTGATAGTTCTATGTTTTAGTTGAGAAACAACTCTAAGTCTTAGTAATGAGTGCGAATGATAATGATTAATGTTTTGCAGAACACAAGAAAGTATTATCTTTCCTTGCCTAAGGAGACTGTAAACTCTTTAGGATAAAAGTGTATTTAAAGTGGGATTTTAAAGGGGGTTAGTGGATAGGTGGGAACCCTCAATGCAAACTGAGGCTGAGGTCTTACAGGAAATGAAGGGTGAAGTGGTTTTAGACTCATGTTTGTGGTTAGATGTCTTACAAGTGCACTAAGTGGCACAAAGTGGTTCCTAGATGTTATATTTCTGCTAGATAGACAAAGCTTCTGGTTTCATAAAGTGCTTTGTGATTGTAGAAATGCAGAGAATTGTACTGTCGGTGTGCATTTATGGCTTTTTTCCTAACCTATCCTATGCTTTCACAAGCAAAGCACTTTAATACATTTTGTATATGTTTAGCCAACAGTATTCTCAGATAGACAATAAACTGGTAGTCGACTTTTCTGGTTTCTGTTTAGAGTCACTCCCCTGCTTTATATACTTTATATAATTGAAAAAGTTAATGACTGTCTCTGCATCTCCAGTCTTTTTGACAAATAGATATCACACATGTGCTCACTGTCTTCAGAGTGGTGAATCATGCTGTTAATGATACCTCCAAGACTTAACTGGTGTCTTTTCCCTGGCTTGCATTCAGCCATTTCTCCCTAGAGGAGATGTTTAGGTGTATATGAGAGTTGTGATTGGCCAGTTTCTCATGCTGGCATGGACTTCAGCTTGTGTCTCAGTTAAATTCCTTTTCAAAATCACTGTGACTCCACTGGGAGATATTAGGGACATCCCAGAGATGCAGCTGGTGCAAAGGTAGTGTAAGCATCTGAGGGAGGTCATGGCTTTGCTGATTGAGTTTCACTGTTTTGACAGCTGCTGGTTGGGAAGGTATCAGGAAAGCATGCCTCTGTAGAGGCAAAGCATGGAGAGACTCATGGTCCTGTCTCACACGGTAATTTCAAACACTGTTTTGGGTAGATGGGGGAAGATATGAAGAGAAAGATCTCAAGACCGTCTGAGTGCGTGTGTGTCTATGTATGCATAGTGCATGTGGCAAAAGAACAGTATTGGGACAGTGTGAACTACTTAGGACACCAAATAGCTTTTGTTGAGACTTTAACCTGCAAATGCAAATAGGAAGATGGTATAGTGGGAGGGGAAAAAGAAGTGATTAAACAGTAAGCATGAGTGACAGTTACAGAATAAATAATATTATTAACTTACATTTTATTCCTGTGGCTTCTGTGATAGCAGAGGGCACTTTTTAGAGATACACGAGTAATAATAGCCCAGAGAAAAGCACACGGTCCATCAAACTCTCACCTCTGGCAATAGAAAATACAAATCACCAGGTATGGTAGCTCACCATTTTATGCACTATTATCTCTTATGACTGCATGGCTACATTCACTCCCTGCTCCAAACATATTCAGCTCCCTCTTGAACTGATGTTCACAGCTTACATCTATTAGTGACTTCATCAAGGACCATTTCATTCTGTGCTATGGCAGGCCTTTGCAGAAGGATATTCTGAGTTCCTCATAATGCTTTTTGCTCTCTTTCCCTTGTCAGCATCAGTCTTTGTGACATCTTGTTTTGGATGTGAAACTTTCAAGAAGCTTAGTTGGCCGTAATTGATTCTTCTCCTTACAAGATCCTCTACATTTCTGAAGAGCTTCTCTTCTCTTTCTTCTCCTTCCTCAGCTCATGTATACTGACAGATTTCATGTACAGTTTGTCTACAAAACCACAGGTTAGAAAAAGCTTTAAAAATGATCATTACTCCAAACCCAGCTGACTGGCTGAATAGCATTCTTCTCATTTAGCATGGATATTATTGAAAGGAAAATGTGCATTTAATATAAAAAGGTGTTCTAATCACTCTGTCCAATTACAGCAAAGCATGAATGATGGTAATGTGCTTCAAGCTTCCAAATAAAATGAGAAACATTAAGCTAAATGGCATGTTGTTATTCTGCTGCAAATATCTTTGAATTTCTTCCTTCAGTAGCCCTTCTTACTGCTCTTATTTCCAGTGGGAAATGTTGCACCACCTGAAACACGGGTGGTAACTTGGTGTTCTGCCTCAGCTCATGGAGATCTTTTGCTAACCTAGTGCTAATAATGGAAGGCTGGTTAAGAATAAGTAGTTCTAAAGAGCACACTGGAAGTGCTATGAATATGTGTTAGAAAATATGGGCCAATTTGCATCAGACTCCCCAGATTCACTGACACTGGTGTCTCTGTTTAGAATCCTAGTATAGTTAGGGTTAGAAAGGATCTTAAGATCACTCAGTTCCAAACCCCCCTGCCATGGTCAGGAACACCTCACACTAAACCATGTCACCCAAGGCACTGTCCAACCTGGCCTTGAGCACCATCAGGGATGGAGCTTTTACTCCTTCTCTGGGCACCCTGTGTCAGCTCTTCAGCACCCCCACAGTAAAGAGCTTCTGCCTTATATCTAACCTGAACTTCGTCTGTTTCAGTTTGAATCCATCACCTCTTGCCCTATTGCTACAGTTCCTTGATGAAGAGACCCTCTCTTACATCCTTGTTTCTGTTTAGTTTCTGTTTTGGCAGCAGGATTCTGATAACAAATCTTTTGCAGGCAACTCTTGATTGTCTTGAGCTGTGTAACAGATAAATATTACTCCTATTAATACAAATATTTAGTACTATTACTACTTTGTAGTGCCACTAGTACCTACTACTGACACTAATGCTAGGTACTAGTAGTACTGAAAGATCAGCACGAATGCTGCTATTAGTTATCACCCACTAATACTAGGTAATAACAATAATAAATATGCCACAAAGTATATATGCTATTTAGTATTAAAATAGATTCTTTGGATAAGTATGCTTCAGATTATAGACTTCGCAAAGTTGATGACATTTACCCTTTTGTGTGGAAAAATCTAGGCTGATCCCATAAATCCTCACATTTGGTTCAAGAGGGAAGTTACAATGACCCTCATGCGGTGTTTTTGATTTGATTCATTTATATTGTATTTTTTATTTTCTGATGGACTCCATGACTTCCAATTTCATAGTAGTGCCATAGCCACACTACGAAGCAGCATCTAAGATGTTATCTCTATTTTAAAACTAATGTTTTTCCTCTTTCCTCTCTCCCTTTTCCTCTTTTCTTTTTCCTTTTTTCTCTCCCTTTTCCTTTTTTCCTTTTCCCTTTCCTCTCCCTTTTCTTTCTCCTTTGCTTTCTCCTTTCCTTCCCTTTCTTTTCCTTTTTTCTTACAAATCCTTCTCTCTCACAACTTAAAAACAAACCCTTACCTGCACTTTCTTGCAACAACAAATGATTGGATTTTAATAGCTTTCATTTTTTTTGTTTAGTAAAAGACCCTTGGCATGAGAGATAAGAACTGATTTCAAATAAGGAAAATGTTTTAAGTTCAAGGTAAGCTAATTCAACTTACTTTGTGTTTGCTGAGGAGCAAGAGTGTACATACGCAAGGGAGCAAGCTATTGTAAATCAGTGTCTGTGTGGTAACTAGGCTCTCTGTGCTCTTACCCTGTCATAAATGCAAGGTAGTTTACTCTGATTTGAAAGATGAGGAAGTATCCTCACTGTTACCGTGAGAATATACAGTGCTAATTACCCCAGAGCAGCTGATAATGTGGCAGCTGCTTCCCTGTGTACTCTGTGTATTGTGATATATGTGAGATAATTTGTGGGAGTTTATCCCTAATAGGTGACTTCAGGATTGTCACTACTTACAGTGTGAGAAAATGTTGCATTAGATCTGAGGAAATAAAGCCTCTTCTTGGCCTATTTTTTATGTGCAGCCCATGGTAGGTCACTGAAATCACGGTCCTGGATCAGTCCTTGCCTCTTGCTGGGTGCCTGAGTTGCAGGTGCCACAAGTTCCCTTGAGAAATTCCGGATGAGAAATCTCTGTGCTGACATATTTGTATCTTTGGGACCTCGGGTTATTTTTATGAGCGTGCAGTTCTTGACCAGGACCTAGCTGATAGTAACTCAGGTGGCTTTAGAAAGCAATAAAGAGCCAAATATCAAGCAAATACTTGCCACACAGGTTTTCAGTGACAGATCCCAGCTATGGAACAGAAAATAATCTCTGTTATGAGATTCCAGTCTTCCAATGATTCGTATGCATTAATTTTTACTCTAATACATTAACTGGCATGTTGTTCCCCTGCCTATCTATTCATCACTTCAGGGCTTTTCTGTTAATAAATGAAACGCTGTCTTTATTTTAACAAACTGATCTTTTTAATGTTGTGAACATAACTGAAATCCCTTAGAGAATTATGAGACCTTTTTCCTTTTTTTTTCCCTTTTTTAGCTGTTACCCTCTTTATGTAGGTTACATCATTACTTTTTGTAGAAACTCTCCACTTGCATTCTGTTCCTCAATGCCCTAAAAAGTTTTTGTGTGCCTACTCAGAGATCATTGTCTTCCAGCAGTGAGTGAAGAGAACGCTACACGTCTCTTATCTCTTTTAGGTATAGTAAATCTTTGTCATGTACTTAGATTCTCAGAATGAGGAACAATATTGAAGGCCAAGGCATCATTTAGTTCAAGTTCCACAGATTGTTTTATGTTTTTGTCCTTCAAAGAAGTTCAGGGCTCAGTAAGTGCATTATAAAGAAAGATAAAAGAATTTTGTGGCATGGAGCCTAAGGAAAGAAATGTATCTTTTATTCCTTATGAAATCAACACTAAAATGATTGTCTTTAGAAATGCAGATAAACACATTACATCCTTAATAGGCTGTGTTTCATGGAAAAATATATTGCAGTTTGAGAGGTTCTCTCTTTGAAGTCAGCTGATAAAGGATTTTAATTGAGATCATTTCAATATGCAAATATGGTCTGGCCATTACACATCATTAATGCATAAGCTTAGTGTAAGAATTTCAGTCTAAAGGCTTGCTTTCTACCTGCTTTCAACTTACTCAGAGGGAGCTTATCACAGGCAATTACCTTACCCAAATAAAAACTGAAAATGGGAAAGTTAAATAAATACAAGAGCATTCTGATGGAGTCACAGAGATGTGCTGCTCAGTTAGCGTTAGCCCTGACTTTTGGACAGCTAGATTTGTTAATGTGCTTGTCCTTTGCTTATGCATCAATCTCAGTGCATCTTCCTGTGCTCTACAATGATATATACGCAGTCATATCTTTTCTGCCTAACAAATAAGCCATTGAGATAACAGAGGCAGGATCAATATAGAAAGCAATAATCTTCAGAGAACATCATCTTGATTTTTTTTGTCCTGATCGGAGAATCACAGAATTAAAACATAAGAAACTGAACTCCCTCTGGAATAATTCATATCTTTGGATTTTGGATACTGTATAAGTTAACAGGTTGTTAGAAATCAAGCTCTGTCCTTTCCATAAAAATAAATACTTGCAAATAGCCTTTTTTTGATGCTCATAATCAACAAAACCAAAACCGGCATCCAACTCCCAGTGACAATTGGAAGGAGTAAGATGCCACATTTTCAATTGCTCTACTGAAAATCTCCCTTGCTGTGGCAAAGTTCAGATTTGCAATATTGGGAATTAAACTTAGGGTTTTCTGTCTCACAGCATGTCCTGAAATTGGCTGCAATAAGAAAATTGAAGCTATTGCAAGAAAAAATCCAACCCCGTTCCAAGTTGCGTATCTCATTCTGCATTGGAAATATGCATCTTCTCAAGGTCTCCTTGAGCAAGAAATTCATCCTGTTTGGAAGCTTAATATAGCACATGTAGCATTCATAACTGAACCCATCCTGTGATTTATAGGTTATAGTGACTAATTTTAATGTCGATACATTTATTCAAAGCACAATCTAAATAAAGGTTTAGTGTCGATCACATTTACAAACACTACAGCTTGAAATAATTAAAACAAACAGATGAAAAAAAATACCTGCTAGTTAATTCCACTTATACATGTATTTATTATAATGCAAATTAGGGAAAACCCTTTTCAAATGGTGTCATCTCATCCCTCGGAAGCATTTACAATATCCATATTCAAGCGAGTTTGCTCTGGCTGCTTAGACACTGGGCTGGAAATCAGGAGGGTCACTTCACTCCCTGTTTTTGCTCACTCATCTTTAGTCAAGACACTTGGTCCCTCTGCACCTCTGCTTCATAATCGGTAGAAATACCCTCCTTTGTGAGATACTGAGAGACTTGCATTTGAAAGTCACTGAGCTTTTTGTATCTGTGGGGCTTTCTGAGCTACTGTTTCCTCTGACAGTGATATGGACTAGATGAAGGGAAGGCACCCATGCCTTGCAATATCTGCAAAAGTTCCAGCTTGAGTGAATGTGCCCCATACTTAGCATCTACCAGCAGAAGTCTATGAGCTACTCTTGACTCAGCTCCAGAATTCTGTCTTGCGAGTACATGAGGACATCTGTAAGAATGAGTTGGCCACAGTTTCAGGCCTGGCCAGGGTCTGTAGCCAGCCCCTTTGACAGATTTGCTCAGTTGACTTGCTCAGTTAGTAAGGACCACATTTCCACGGCTTCTATGAACCAGATCTTTCTGTACTCCTTGATCATCCACTCTTCTGATCAGCTCTGTCCTGACTCATCCAGACAGCTGAGGAGTCTGTCAGCTTTCAAGTTTTTCTGCTCCTACCTCTATTTTCTTTCCAGCCATTCTTCTTTCAGAGATGTCTGTTGCAGTATTTCTACTGCTTCTTTTCCTTGGTCTAGTTTAGTCGAATGAACCTGCAGAGTACATTTCAAAACTCAGAAAATTATCACAGCCATTTAGAGGTGGGCTCTGGGAGGAGGAAGGAAGAATTCTCTAGCCCTGAGTTGTCATTGGAAAGTGGTTGGGGAGTCTAAGTAGCCCTGTTTTCTTAAAGCAGATGTAATGAGCAGTCCTGCTGCACACGCATGTATCCCTACATGATTTTGACTATCTGGACCAGTATTCCCATCAGTCTGTCCCTACCTTTCTGTCTACATGCTCCCCTATACACAGCTCAACTGGTGACAGACTTCTTCAGCGGTCGGAACCTCAAGCTCCACTTCAGAAGCAGATGCAGATGTCCTACCTGTTCTGTCCATCTTTGCCAGCCACTCACCAGCCATTGCCAAAATCTGGGAAGATTCATCTGACTTTCACAACTGGACCTAGTTTTCAGAGGGCCTAGGATCACAGCTCTAGACCGAAGCACTCAGTCTTTGACAATACTGATTCAGGAGGAGAACTTTTTGTCACGCACTTTTCCTTAAAAAATCTAATTATAAGTTTTGGAAGAATGTGTTTTCTGTGATAGGACAGAAGTTTGTGTACTGGAATGAGGCTGGGAGCAAGGGCTTCTTGAGTGAGCACAGAGACCTGTAACAATCCAGTTCAGGTCAAAGAGGAAAGGAGAGAGAGAAGAATAGGGAAGAGGCAAGAAAGAAAAAGAGACTCAAGGAACTGGGCTGAGGAGGAACTGGGATGTGGATAGAATGTACACTGGTGAGGAGCGGAGAAAGAAAGGGGAAAAGAAATAAGGGGAGAGGAAGGACAAGACAAAGAAAGGGGGGAAAAATAGAAAAGGTACAGAGGACAGAGAGCAAAAAAAGAACTTAGAAGGAAAAGCTGCAGGGAAGAGGGTTTATTAGAGAAAAAAAATCTCAGCTTGCTGGAATATGGTTGGCGTAGAAGATTTTCATTTCATACCCTGCTGCCTAGGCTCTGATGATTCCTAGGCTGCAGGTATATGACACTGGTAGATAACATAGAGGCAGCCTCTGTGCTCTTCTGAAAAGCTTTTTGTGTCCCTGACAACTTGTTCTAATTGCACAAGTTCAAACACTTCAGATGTTCTGTGTGGCTGCAAGCACTTTAGAAAAGGTTGATGTAGAAAAGCCATCTCTCTGTAGTGTCCATGGACTGACTTTTCTTCCCAAGGGCTTGTGTTGATAGTTAAACTTTGTTAATCCGAGCACAGAGCAGACGCTGTAAATATCTTGAATTAAAAAATGAAGTAAATTAGACTGCAAGAAGTTGGTGAGGGGAAATGAAATTTGCCTCTGTGTTTCCAGTGGGACTGTTTGTATATTTCCCTGAACCAAGAAATCAAGAAGTTCAAGCACTTCCTTCTGTCTGCCTATAGCACACCTATGTCCTTTATCCAAACCTAGCTCAGCCACATCAGCTGCTGACTTCACTTTTAATGAGTAATAGAAAATGCTTTGAACCTTCAAAGCCTTAGAGAATACATGAAACTTATTATGATGTGACCAGGAAAAGAACTGTGTATGTCTCACCTAGGACCTCTTTTGAGGTCCTCTTGGGAGCTGATCATAGAAATGGCAAGACTGACTGGGGCTGAAAGAGTGCTATAATGGGGGAAAAAAATGGGGCTAGCAAGCAGAAATGGGGCTGAGAGGTTTTAAGGCTCCTTCCAGTGCTGAGGGAAGAGTTGGTTGCACAAAGAGTCATGGAGGAAGAAGTTGTTCATAATCAGAAAGCAAAGGTTGCAGATTGGGGTGGAGTAATGCTCTAAGAGAAAAGAGAGGTATTTAAAGGAGAAAGACTGGGTGTGAAAAGAAGCTGGTGACTAAGACTCTGAGTCACATTAACACTTCAAACTCTGTATGTTGTATTCTTCTTTCTTGTTGCTGGTTTGCGTCACCTAAAGTAAAAGGCTGGAAGTACAATCTTTATTTGTTGTATACAGAAGTGAGAGAAGACAACTTCACAAGATCTCTTAAACAGAAAAGGTGCTACGTGCCTTTGCACTTAGCTCTTTGAGCGGTCTTGAAAGGAAGACAGTTCAAATAGGTTATAATGCAACAGAAATATAGGCGGTCAGGGAAAGGAGGTCAGCGGAAGTATGGTATTTCTTTCCACTTTTTCCAAGGACAGCCGGTTTTCAGGCAGAATGGAAACAAACCCATCTTATGTGGCCAAGGAATAATATATCTTCATAAAACATTCTGTGAGCTACAAGGCTGTAGAAGCAGCATGTGTAGAGTGCATATACTCTGTGACATGCTTGGCTATGCAATCCAACTCACAGGCTTGTACATGTAACATTCACACAACACCACTGAGATGGAAGAATTGCTGTTGCAGAAACCCTTCAGCATTCCCAGGAATATGTGGGTGGGGTAGAAAGTTATCCTGGACATATAATTCACATTTGGGTTTGACAATATGTTCACAATCTGGTCTCTGCTTTGCTGGGGGATTAGAGATGTATGGCGTAAGAAGCGTGGCTTTGGGAAATTTATTGACGTGGAAAAAGCAAGTAAAGACTCTTTTTTCTTCAGTTTGCTCAATGACATCACCTCCAATTGCAACTGTGGTAGTGTAGAGGAGACCTATCACATTGCTGACCCAAAGAGTATAGACTCATACAAGACTGTTTGGAGGAGAGGTAAAAAAGCACATATGGGACTATGAAATCATAAAATCATAGAATTATGGAATGTTCTGGGGTGGAAAGGACCTAAAGATCATTCAGTTCCAACCCCCTACCATGGGCAGGGATGCCTCACTCTAGACCAGGTTGCTCAAGGCTCTGTCCAGCCTGGCCTCGAACACTGCCAGGGATGGGGCATTTGCTGTTTCCCTGGGTGCCCTGTGCCAATACCTCAGCACCATCACAGGGAAGAACTTCTGCCTTGTGTCTAACCACGAGTGTTATGATTTTAGTTTCAGTGAAACAAAATTCCCTCCCTCTAAAACATCTACTAAAATCTTCTTTATCTGACACACCTATACAAGAAAGTTAGCTATTCAAACCTTGCAGGGAGGTGGCAATGGTACCTGGAGAGAGCCATGGGCCTGTAAAAGTTAATCTATAGTTTAAACAGCCTGAGCTACTCATAAAATCAAAAGTTGATAACAGATTTTTCTTCTGTCTGTTTGCATATGTTATGAAAGGTACTACAAAGGGAACATCAGTGGTATTTTCTGACAGGGTGCAGGAGTTGGCAGATGTTTGTTAATTACAAGAATCCAGGTAATGAAACAGTACCGAGGGTTCACGAGAGAGGCCACATTTGCACACAGCAGTGTTCATCCTCTTTCACACCCCTCATTCACCAAAGCAGCATCTGCTTACCCAGTTGGTTTTGGGCATGGAGAGAAAACCATATAAAACCAGATTTGAGGGAGGCATCTTTTCCAACGATGCCCTGAAGCCTAGCTGAGTTCATCCACTGATGGCCCTGCTCATGTGAGGAGTCTTAGGACAACCAGGGAGACGTTACTTCTAAAAACATGGGGACCTTGCCTGTTTCAGTGGTGCACTGCAAGGACTGAGGTTGTGTTTGCAGTGTACTGTCAGACCACCAAATGGGAGAACAGGGTATAATGGCTGTAGGTCAGAGCTGGGTTAGGTGATAGTTCTCTTCCAAAGCCCTTATAGAAGAGGGCAATCAGACATAATCATGTAAACGGTGTGAAAAGTGATAATATCCCTGCATACTTTTTCCTATAGACTGCTTTTCAAGTCAAAAACAAAGGCAGGGAAAACCTGAGGAAAATCCTCATTCCATTAAGAACAAAGTCCACATTCAAGCTTGGTGAGGGCAAGACTGGCTCTGCCTTCAGGTGCCACTGGCTTTTAGCATCTGGGGTAACAAACCTGGCTTATGTCAAACAACTTAGTTAGAAGAGCTTGAGCTTTTATTTTGGAGAGTCACCTTTGCAGTGATGGGCAATGCTTCTCCACAGACACTGCAAAAATGCATAGGGCAAGATTTCAGGGAGGCAGTGCCCAGCCCAAACAGCATGTGCCTATCTCCTTGCAGCTAAGAAACATGAGTTATCCTGTTCCTGGTTATAGTTATTTTTGCTTCAATTTGAGATATGCAGTGAGAAGAATCAGGCCTCCCTCCCTTTAGCTCAGACAAACTTCCAAGCAGGGTTTTAGAAACAGATTGGGAATCAGGGAACTTGGGTTAAATCACGTCTTTGCCATAAATCCCTTTGCTATGTTGCTCGGTGTGACTGTTCTTGGATGCTCTAGTTTCTCACCCGTAACATGGGGCTCATGGCTGTGTCACAAAATGCCTCATGGCAAACTATGAGATTAGATTTATCACATAAATTGAGGTGCTTGTAGACCTTTGCTTAGTAAATGCTGAGAAGTGCAGGTTTATACTGTCTTGAATGTTTCTGTTCAGTAAAGCAGATATGTAACAGGTGATTCATGGCAAGTCTTTCTTGCAGTTAATCTGAGCATAGTGTGAAATCACTTTTCTTTGTGGTTTCTTGCTTCTTTTGCCTCAAGTTCCAGCACAAATCCAGTAATGCAGAGGTATGTTAACATACTCACCCCTTGAGTCCTAAGCTAAATATTTATTCTCTCTTGATTTTTACCTCAGTCCTAAGAGCTTTGTAAAGCAGGTACCTATGCAAACTCTGCAGGCAAAATGATTGTTTGTTCATTTCAGGCCATTTTGGGTGCTTGCAAATTCATCGTTCAATAAGACATGAGCTATTTTTGCCACAGAGCATTGAAGACTCAAAATGTGCTCAAATTTACTGGTTAAAAGGTAGCTGTGGGAAGCAAATTCAAGATGTGGTTAATACTTGTTTACTTAGAGCTCTCCAAATTTTCTCTTAAAGCAAGTAGATCTCATACTCATACAGTCTATATGTAGGATTCCTACTTTCTATCTCATAGGCTCAAATGGATGCCAGTAATAAAATCCAGAGTAGTTCGTAGGGTGTGAGGAGCAATGAAAGGTTGACTTGAGGAGTCTCATAACAATACCTGGGGCAATTTCTCTTGTGTTTACAGAGATCCAGCAGTAGATTTGTTGGCATGAATCCTTAAGAAAACCCAGCTCTGTTCCCCATTGTAGATTCTCCATGCAGAACCCCAGCAGAGGTAAGAGCTGAATCTTCAACCTCATTGGTTTTGTTTAGTTTGGAGTACTGGGTTTGTGTCAGTAAAGCGTATTGTAATCTGTCCAAGGAGGATGGATTAAGTGTCCTTCTTGATTACTCAAGTGTTGTTAACAGTTCTTGAAATATAACTGCAGCCTTTCCTGCCTGGAATACCCTGAGCATTGTTCTTTTAGTTGAAAAATCTGCATCCTTCCTATGCATTGTATAGCATCTTGCCTGGCGTCTCCACAGAAATTAATCTTACAGCAAACTAAGGTGCAAGGTTATATCTTTGAATGGTTCCGAGCGATTCTCCACTGAATTACCAAAACTATGTCATGAAGAAAATATTTAAAATTGGATTGAATATTGGCTGTTTTCATGAGTTACTTTTTAATAGTTTCAATTATTTTTTATTTCCTAAAGAAATATATTTTCTCTCTTTTTTTGCAACTTCTTTCTTTACTGGATTCATATAATGGTGGGGGTTTATGTTCAAGACAAGGAAAAGATCAGAAACACCATACAAAAAAGGAACAGATCTACCCTCATCATTTAAAGGATATGATTATACAGAAATGAGAACAATGTTGATCCCTAACTGGGTAGCTGTACATGAAAATTTGTCTAAAATGCTTAGTGTCATTCTAGTACTGTGATTATTGCATCTCCTAATCTTAACTGTATTTATTTTCATGATACCTCAGTGAGAAATGCAGATTAGTAGCCCTGTTACATGGATGGGGGACAGAGGTCTAGGGACAGCAACTTCCAGTAATCACAGAGAGGATCTCCATTAGGTCAGTGAATCAAAGTCAGGTTTTTATAAATACCTGAGTACTGAAGCACTCTGGGGAACAAGGTTGAAAACAGAATTTTATATTAGTTTTGTGGGTAGCTTTTGAAAGTCCACATGAAACCATCATCTGTCTAAGAGTCTTATGGTGGGTCTAGTCACACAGTTCCTTAAACTCCCAGGCTCTCACTGGTGTTTAGGATTACCCAAAAGCAGAACAAAATCTAAAATTCTTAATATTTTTCATTCAATTAATTCAATCACCTCCTGTGTTCCTGATGCAGGGCATAAAGCAAAGACAGGAGTGCATTGGAGGTGAATTTACAGCAAGCTGAAAGATACAGCAACACATCTTATGTCAAACCCTGATTATGGATGAGCTGTTTGCTCTTTATGTCCTTCCTCAGCCATATGCACTTTCAAAATCAGGTTTTTAAGCTTTTCTGTTGAATGAGCCTTAGAACTTTGGAAGACAAGACCGTTCCAAGGGATGCTGCTCATGCCATGATGCAGATGGAATTTCTCCCCTGCTGATAAATGAAGATGAAGGTCAAAATGTGACTCTTCTCTCATTGTACAGCAGTTGTGTCAGTCCAAACAGCTACAGTCCCCATGGTGACTTTGGTGGAGGCACTGTTCTTTTCTGGTTTGCATCCCTGGTTGCTGCTGTGCAGTGCTGAGCTCCAAACAGTGCCCATTTTTCACCTTGCACCATGAGTGCTGCTGGAAAGATTTTGGCAAATCTTGGAAGCATGTCTTGCAAAGGGTCTGACTCTATAGGCTGCAGTGTCCTTTCCTTTCCTTTCCTTTCCTTTCCTTTCCTTTCCTTTCCTTTCCTTTCCTTTCCTTTCCTTTCCTTTCCTTTC
>JASSUY010041105.1:0-24439 GCA_032466535.1 Forpus xanthops
GTTCAAACTTAAACAGGGGAAGTTTAGATTGGATCTGAGGAAGAAATTCTTTACTGTAAGGGTGGTGAGGCACTGGGACGGGTTGTCCAAGGAAGTTGTGAATGCTCCATTGCTGGCAGTGTTCAAGGCCGGCTTGGACATAGCCTTGGGTGACATGGTTTAGCAGGAGGTGTCCCTGCCCATGGCAAGGGGGTTGGAACTAGATGATCTTGAGGTCTTTTCCAACACTAGCTATTCTATGATTCTATGATTCTACAAATGCCAAAGTCAGAAAGTTCTGCCTTGGCAGCTGTGGTCATATTCAACTCTTGCACAGAAGGATCAACTTTGTGAGAAGTTCTGAAAAGGCTGTACTGTGTGTACATAGCAAATGGGCTTGTTGCCATCAGCCTTGTGCCGAAGGCTTTCAGCTTGGGAAGATCAATCTCTTCAAATAACTTATTGAATGCACCATCTAGTGTGACATCTCAGTATAAAACAGTGTCCCAAAACAAAGCAACAGCAAGACAAACTGAGACCCTGATATTGCTGGTGTATTATATCACTGCAGCTCCTGAACACCCTGTCACCCTTCTCTCATGAGTGGGTGTTCTCTCTGCCTCCCCCTTCCCAAAGGTCTCTCTGAAGGGTCTGGTCAGCATTATGCTGGGTAGGGAGTTTAATTTCAATTTTCAACATTCTCTTTGAAACAGAGAAGGTAGGCTGAAGATGTGCATCTAGTACTCAAGAGTAGAGTGGTGATGCTCTGCAACATCTTTAGAAGAAAAAGAGTGAATTTCTTTTTCCACAGTCTCCAAACTGCATGAGAAAGCAGTTCTTCTGTCTGCATGGACAAGCTTTCAGATGGTGCTAGAGAGGCAAGTTCATCAGCTGAGAGGTAACAGCAAGCATGACTGTACTGCTTTCAAAAATGAGCTGTTACTTCTGCAAAGGGATATGTTGCATCCTGTGGACTTTCTGACCTGGACCAGACTCAGAGGTCTCCACTATAGAGTGCAGATTCATCCACAGGACACTACTGGAACAAGTCCTGCCTCCAGCACAGGTGAGGGATAGTAAGGGTTTCTCTGATGGCTGCAGCCCTTATCTTGTAGAACTGAAATACTGACCTTCTCAAAGGTAAAGATTGAGTCTTGAAATGTGACTTCAGAGGAGAGAGAGAAATTTGATTTATTTATTTTCTGAACAGACTGGAGCAAAGGAAGCACAACAGATGAGCTGAAGGGAGATAAAAGGACCATGGACAACAGGAGTAAGAGGTGAAGGGAAACTGAACAGCTTAAATTTTTACAGGCAGCACTGCAATATTGTGGCTGATTGGGCAAGTCAGCAATTGCAGCACAAAAAAGGGCACACACACACACACACAGAGACAACCTAGACAATTTATTTCTACATTGCAGACTTTTCAAAATCGCTTTTTATTGGTTGTTGCTATTAAAGAAACTTATCAGGCTGCATGACACTTCTAAAGAAATTTTGCTAACATAGATCTTACCTTTTTCCCATGAGTTTGATGATGTCTGGAAAATGCACATGGAGGTGCCTTTTCAACTAAGCTCAGGGAAGGACCTCAAGCCTAAATCTACCCTGTGCTCTTCCCGTAGTAAGTCCAGTAAAATACTCACTGACACTTTACAGGAGTATACCTCAACAGGGTATGGGCATGAGATTGCCCAGGACCCTAATCAGCTCTCCTCAGTTCTGCCAGTACTCATTGCAAACCCAGATACAGGCAAAGAATGGCTGTGTGCAAGGTCAGGTCCAACTGCTGCCAGAAGGGCATCTGCTGGATTCTCTGAGGGGTGCGTGACTGCGCTATGGCAGCACAAAGTGCAGAAGGCTTACTGCTTAACGCCCTGTGCAACCTCTTAGCTTGAGAGCACTGCAGATAGCTCAGCATTGCTGAAATACAGCAGCACCACCTGCAGCACTTAAAACAGATTACAGACATTAGGTGGGAAAAAGTAAGGACACATGTAAGTAGGCCAGAATATAAATCTGAAATGCCTCTCTCAATTTGGATGGGAGTTTGATTTGGATCTAGGATAACCTCTCCATGTTTTTCACTTGGTTATAATCTAAAGCGAGAACTTGTGTAATTGTAAGTCTGGTCTCAATGCAAGTGTCACATCTTTGCCAACAGTCTTCATAGTCCATAGAAAGTCATTAAGAATCTACAAATGTAGTCATAATGAGAAATTGAGAAGGTATCTTAGAATGCCTGGCATTTTTCTTTGATGGGCTGAAGTAGGTGAATTTTTCACATTCTTCGTTGAGAGCAAAGGACAAGGAAAAGGATTAAAACAGAGAATTCTCTAAGATTTCACCTAACTGATTACTCATGTCATACGTTATTGATTTCTACCTTTTGGCTGCCTCTTTTAAGGAGCAATGATTCTTCTCTGCTCTCATTTCTTAGAAATTCACCAGCTGTCACACATCTGACTAATTCACTCTTCTACTATGCTGCAAAGTTTGCAGAACTCTGTCATAGGCTTCTTTGTGAAGGTCAAATCTGCAGCTCTGTATCGTGCAGGCAATGATATGCTTGCCTCAAACTACCAATGCTGGCAGTGTCATTGTCTTCCAGAGACATGATCCCCCACATGCAACCTAATCCTGCTGTTCTTGCTCATGTTCTGCATAAGCAGTTCCTACCCCTCTAGGCTCACCCACACACTTATCTCTGAGATGGTGAAATAAAATTAATATTTATAGTGCTTTAGGAGAACATTAGAGTCAGATCACCTGTTAGACGATGGGTATTCTCCATATTCTATCTGTCACAGATGCAAATTCTTCATATGGATGAATTTAGGGACTTGCATAATAGACTCTTCATCCCTGAGAGAGTATCTTATGCACATATACCATATCCCTGAGTGATGGATTTTGCATCTTGATTTCTGAGAAGTATGACAGATCTGTCAAACAACAAGTACCTATGGGCAGGCAACTCCCTATAGATTATGCAATTGTGGACGGTCCATCAAAAAGCACATGAAATAGATAATGCTCACAGCAACTGCTCACAGCCTACTTGCTTCCAACAGCAGCACACAAATTGCTAATCATCTTTTGGTTTCCTAAATGCTCTTTCAAACAGGAACCCTGCAGGTTGCCTTCTTCTCCTCTCTCTCCATTTCCATTTGCATATCGTCCCATTAACTAGCTAGGTTTACTTCTGCTAACCTGAAAACTTTTTACATAGCTTCCCTGCCTCTTGAAAAAAATGCTTCTAGAGAGGCAGAGTGAAGGAGGGTATAGGAACAGTTCCAAGCTTTCAGATCCCTGATTTTCTACTGCATGGCCTTTGGATGTCACTGCAAGCTCCTTTAAGAAATATCTAGCAATGCCCAAATGTTGAAAGACCAATTTGAGCAAGGACTTCCCTGCTTCTTATTTTCATAGAACTTGGCCTAATTCTGCTCCACAGAGCACACAGATAATTGAACCATGGCATCACTTGGAGTTTCCTGGTGGTCATAAAAGTACTGGTAGCCTAATATAATATTATGATAGGCTTTGGAAGCATGAAGGGAACCAATGAATCACCTTCGAAACAGGGGAAACTTTTCACCTAGAACTTAATTAACTAGTTCAGCTCTCCATAATCATAAACGGAAGGAGATAATAAAAATTGTTTCTCTCAAATTAATCCAACTTTTTAAAATTTCAATAGTTTCTTCTATTTCACCTTTAAATTCCCTAATAACTGTGGATTAATGTGCACATAGTGATATTACTTTCAAAGCAATTGCCCTAATTGGAATAAAAACAGCACAGAAATTACTCATGAAAACTAATGAAAGTATTTGATCCTGGAAAGCATCATCCCACAGTTTCCCCAACCATTTTTATATCTACTCCAGATTTTCTCCAGAGCAGTGATTGATATAAACAGTATAGCTCTGCATTTGCCATGTCAACAATGCTGAAAGGAAAAAAAAAAAAAAAAGAAAAAAGAGATATTAAATACTAGAACCATCATTTCCTTCACTTTTTAGCTAAATCCTCTCTATTGTAAAGCGTGACAGCGTTTTCCCTGGAGCACACAACCTGTGACTTCATGCCAATGCACTCCTGTGACCACTGCCAAACTGCCTTTGATTTCAATAGGAGGTCTGTCGGTCTGAGGAATCCACGATCAGACATGCAGTGTCATGCACAATAAACTACAGATAGTGAAGGAATTGAGCTAATACAGACAGAGTGCTTCTGTCTGCAGCATTTATTATTCTCTGTTGTTATAAGGAACTGAGGATTCTTAATACATCAGGGAATCAGGGATGGAAAAGTGAGAAAATACACACTTACTGGGTTTTATAGATGTGCTTTCCTTCTGTACAAGATTTTGTTCTCTTTTTATTCAAGATGTGGACTGCAAAGAGGAAGAATCAAAACTAAAACTGAAGGAAACTGGCACAAAATCAAAGAAAGGAATAGAGAATTCTTGTTTTAAAAGACAAAATAAGTAATTCTATAACCCGCAAAGTACATCCTGAAAGAAGCTGCAACTTAAATCATATACAACCTGAGAAGGTCCTTTTAAAGCAGGAAAAGTCCAAAAAGAAAGTGACTGCTTTTTGCTCATTATCACTGAAAGAAAAGCTTCTGTACTTCAGCCTGGGGGCAGGTCTGGGAGCTGTTTTCTTTTGGGCATTAAGTGGTTTCTTCATGTCTTTACTGCTGAAAATCTTGCACACATGAAGAAAATTGTACAAGTGTCCATGGAGAGGATAGGCAGATTAGCTGTGTGCTGCCATTCCCAGCCTGTTTGGGATGATCAGCTGTTCTAATCTTTGAGTATGCTCTTTTATCCTCACTTTTTCACTGAGTAAATTTGGATCTCAGCAATGACTCTACATAGAAGCAAGAGGGCCACTGGTCCAAAGAAGGCTCTTTCTTGCCAATGAGCCCCTTTCCATCTATGTGCTAAGAACAGACAAATTAGCACTGGTAAATTAACTGAGATAATGACAATGATAATAAAACCTATAGAGTCTGGAATTTTTTGATGTCCAGGGCTATGACTGGTGCGTACTGTGAGTATCTCTGTTCTTGGTTCTTTATAGTCCTTGATGTACTGCCGGCCTTAATATATGCCCTGTACTCCTGGAATGACTCCATCCCTGAAGATTGCCTGAGCTAGGCATCTGGGAACAAGCAGAAGGAAACAACTCAGCACCAAAAGGAATTTGCTGAGTGCAGAGATTAGCTGAATCTAAAGAGAGTGTAATAAAATTGCTACTGAACTAGACTGATTCATAAAAATGTCTCTCCCTCGGCGTTCCAGGCATCCCCAGCTTTCTTTCACCGTAACTTCCTGTACAGCAGCTGCACAACTCTGACCTGACAAGCCCCTAAAAATAACATGTTGAAATAGGGAAACTCACTGCCTAGCATTCCCTGAAAAAGATCATGAGCAGCTAAGAGTGAAGAGTGTGGTGTCTGCTTTGAAACTGCGGAAACTGGCTCCTTCTGGATGTTTTATTGTGAATCAGAGACCTTGTGAGGTGCTCACAATTTTGCTGGTTTACTATCATGATATCTTCAGGGAACAGTTCTCCAGTTCTTCCTATTTTAAGGCCCTATGGCCTTCAGACTGTCTTCCACCACCTGAAATCCCCAGTACATACAATTTAAGTTGACAGCTCTTGATAAACCATCTTTATATCTTGGCTGGATACCCAGCCTAGTGAATCATGAAGCTGCCAAATCTTTTTATTATGAACAATCTCTCAAACTTCAGTGGGAATAATGAAGAAGACAGACCTAAAATCCTTGCTTGATGATGAGTAAATACCTCAAGCACCACACTTGCCTTAAGCAAGTCTTGTGAAATACAGGAGCCATTTGTAAACATAGATGAAAAGAAAAGCTTCCAGGTTTCTTCCATTTTCTCTGAGAACAGGAAAGAAAATAGGCTTTCTTCTGATACATGGTAGCTACCCCACAGACATTCAGCGATGCCTTTCCAAAGTAAATGCAGATTGATTTGCCTCTCCAAGACCACAACTATGTAATTCCCCCTTCTTACCTGAAGCCAAGGACAAAATGCTTGACACTGAGCAACAAGTCTAATCCGATGAGAAAATAACTGAGATGTGAACAAGTCCCAATAGAGTTATGTGCCCTAGCTCCACTGACTTTCAAATAGTAGCTCTGCCCCAAACTTCCCTGTGTCCTTAGGAAATTTACACACTGAACACCAATTTCTACTGCTACCATCTTCTACGACAGGAAACAGGTTGGGGAAGAGAGGAATGGACTATCCCATACTGCAGGAAAACCTCGTTAATACCTATATGCTGGGATGTGTGATGCACCAGTACCTTCATAGATTGATGTGAAGCCACCTTTGATTTAGCAGACCCTAATGGAGGTTTTCTACATGGTGGAACATGAGCGACAGAGTCACTGAGGTCTCTGCTCAACAACTCACAGTGCTTGAAGGTAAGAAATGCAGTGCAGACACTGGGAGAGCTCTTGATGTTTCAAGCTGGACAATAAGCAATAGTAATACAATGCTTCCCTAATTAGAAAGTATCAAATACATTTGTTTTCTGCTGTCCCAGTCATTCAGACAGACTGGATTTAGGAGTTTGCCTCCATAATACATAAAATATCAATATTCCTTTCCAATTGTGTTGGCTTTAGAGGCAGAATTAGTGCTTCTGCCTGGCAGTGTCTGATTTAATGGGCCCTGGTGGATGGTACTGGTTTGTACAAGCCATCATAGTCAGGCAATCCACCTGTAGCTAAAGAGGACTTGACTACAGCTGTGTAGTCTGCTTGCTTTCAAAGACTTAATTTTTGTGTGCAGGGCACTGTACTGAGGGCCAACTCTTCACTGGACTACAGCTGTCCTGTCTAGTAGAAGCATTACCTTTATTCACCACTTGGCTCTTACGGTTTCAGGGCCTAAGACCTAAAAACTAGACGTCCTGTAGGATAAAGGGAATATGTTTTAACTCTTCAGCCAGGATTGAGGATTATCAGGCTGTAAAAGTTATGAATTAACATTATTTCAGCAGCATGGCACATGCAGTGCACTGTATGGATTTATTTCAGTTCAGAGCACACAGTATTTCCTATTCCAGACCCGAATTGTGCTAGTGGTCACCTCAGAGACTTCGTATGGGTTCTGCACTTGCTGCTCTGCCATGGTTCGCCTTTCAGCAACAGACACAATGCCCCAAGATGTCATAGGAGTTTTGAATTTTACAGTGGACAACCAGGAAGGGAGAGAAAGCAGATGTAAAAATGTGTCTACTTTTCTCACACACACACAGAAAAGCATATAACAAGCACATGTTTTAAAGCAGTAAAGTTATTCCATGAAAGGGGACAGAGAAGGTGACTATTTGTCTGTCAACATAATGTAAGAACCTTACTTGTCACACAGACGTGTGTATCCACTTTCAGCAAAATCCTTGTTTGATTCACACAAACAGGAGTCCTGACCACACTGCTTCTTGTTAGCACATTTGTTTTCACACAGACTTGTGCATTTTTTCCTTCACTCAGACATCCATGCAGACAAAACGGGGAAAGAACCAGCCAACCAACCAACCAACCAACAAACATGATCCAAACACAACCAGGCTGAGGCAAAATGCATATCTACCTTGTGAAAACAGTCACAAATCATTTTTCCTTTCTCTTCATACAGTTCACATTAAAGCCTTTTCACAAATCAAAAGAAATTACATTGTGTGATGTTCAAAATACTTAAGAGTATGTTCTTTAATAGTCCTGCTATTTATGTTTGGTAGCTCTTAATTTAAAAAAAAAAAAAAAAGATGTTATATCTGTTCAAATGTTTCTTACAGACAATAAACTAATGTATTTTATGTAGCATATACATATGTACATGTACATGTATATATACACACACATACATGCATTCAGAGCTACATTTAGCTATGCATACGGCCATATAACCTTTAGTGCTACTGCATGTTCACCATCTGTATTTGAATAGAAATATTTTTAAACTATTAGCAGTCACTTTCATATGGTTAACACTGGAGAATTCTTCAACAGTACTGAGTAACATTAATCTTATTTACATTAGTGCCAAACTTACTATATGATGTCTGCTCCAATAACAGCAAGTAACTGAGCTAAAGAACACTATGCAATATGAAATTGTGGGGAACAACATAAACAACTTTTGCTCTACAATGAAGCAAAGAAACACCTTAATGGAACGTGAGTTTTGTAAATCAAAATTTACCTAAAATAATTTGTTTCCCAACAAAGTACTTTGTTCTTTGACCTGATGCCTACAGACACCATTTACAAGTAGCATATGACTATGCTGAAGAAAAATTGTATTAACTGATTCACAGCAAGACAGACCTAGAAATATCCACACATAACACGCTAGGATTTAGCCAAGTAATGTCTTTTGCAAAATCTTCCTAAAATCTTCAAGTCTTTATACAAAATTTATTTTTATACTTTCTCACTAGGTTATATTATGTTCAGACAATAGAAACTAAAGTAATATTTTGTCTTTGCATCAATATTTCTATGGCGATAAAGGTTTTTATTTTCTGTAAGACAGTATCTCTATAGAGTTCTGTATGGCAGCTCTACTTTGCTTTGCAATACTGAAAGCTGCTTAAATACCAAACAAATTTGATTTCTCAAAAAGCAACTTATGCTTTGGTGTAGTTTTACACATTAAAACAAGTAAATCTTAAATTTAGTCTCACAGTCTATGGCCAGTATAAATCCATCTCTCTAGTACCAAGTATATTTAAGGAATATTAAATAGAGCTGCCAAGTACTAAATTCTACATTTTTAAAAGCAAAAATAAGGGATAACTTCTTAGCAGTAATTTATTATTACATTCGAAATTCATGTATGAATGCAACTGCGTTTTATTTAAGAGCAACTACATTAGAAATATAAACCTATTCATATATTTCTAGTGGATTGAATTCCTACAGAAACCTTTTTACGGAAGGATTTGCAAACGTAAAGGTCAATGCAACATTTTAAAGTGACAATGGCAGCTTGTTCACTTAGTTAACCAGTAGGAAATTTCTACTAAGATATACTAGATATAAATAGAGAATAACAATGTGAGCTATTCCAAAGAAAGTTAATTTATTTCTTAAAAGGGATTAGACCCTGAGTAAGTACCTAAAACCGCCACGATGCTCTTGTCACCTGTCGAAGCCGGAAGGATGGGGAGAGCTGTAACCAGTAAAAAGAACAACTGATGCTCGAAAGGTCTCGCCGAGAGAAGAGGGTCTGGGAGGTTTGGGAGGGTGGGAAAGGACAGCTGCCTTCAGGGCTGCCGGGGGCCGTATTGCCCCGCCCTGAGCCGCCTCCTCGTCTCCTCTAGCAGCCCCTACACAGTACCGGCTGCCCGGAGGACACTCCTGGGGCTCGTCGCTACCGCACTGAAGTGGGCGCTGAAAGGTCGTGTTTAAGCACTAGTCGCCGCGGGGAGCCCCCGTGCCTTCTCCAGCTCCCTAGAAAAACCCCATTTCCCCGCCGGAACAGCCCAGCCCCGGGCACAGCAGGTCCCGGTGCGGCATCAGCCCCGAGCTGCTCGGGAACACCCCCGGGCCGCCCCCTCGGGGCGCACCGGCGCCTCCGAGCGGGAAGCACAGCGGAGCGCTCCGCGGCAGCACAGGCCGGGAGGGAGGGACTGCGGAGCGCCGTCCCGGGTACCCCGACGGCCCCCTCTCACCTGGAGTCCTGCTGCAGGCTCTCCGCAGACAGAGGCTCAGCCGCGCGGGGATACCCGCCGTGTCCCGTTCCCGGCGCGCAGCCGCTGCCAGGCTCTAGCTCCTTCCGAGACCCCGAGGAGCGCTCACCCCACCGCCGGGGCAGGCCGGCACTCAGCAGCAGCGACTGTAGCACCCGCCGCCGCACCGCCCCAGCACCTTCCCTCTTCTCCCCCGCGACGGTTCCCCGCCCAGAGCGGACCCCGGGAAACGCCTTCCGCAGCGCCTGCCCCTGACCCCCCCTGTCCCGGACCGTCCCCCTCCACTGGGCCCCGCAGAAGCCATCCCAGGAGGGCTGAGAACGCAAGGAGGAGGACTCAGGGGCGGGAGGGATTCCCCCGTGTAACGGCGCTGTATAAAGAGGAGTTTCTTTAAAGGTTGGGACAAAAAAAAACAAACAAATAGAAACCACCTCCAAAGCCTTCTTGCCGGTTGTCCTTTAGAGCATCTGACAACACTACTGAGTACAAGGCTGCTCTTGGAGCTGAGGTGTGGACAACAACGTCTTAAAATGAAAATTACTGTTTCATAGAGAGGGCTCGCAAAATTAGGGATTTGGTTGAGGTACGAGACGATTTGTCGCACAGCTGGTATGTAAAATAAAACCATCAAACGTCTTGTCATAATCAAATATTCCCTAAATCCGGACTAGCAACATTGCTTTTGAAAGATGTCGTTCCATATAAATGCCTTTAACGCCTGGTAGAAAATTTTTATGAACATGTTGACAAATGAAATAACTCGGGTTATTTGATTAGTGTCCATGTAATCTGAATATCGGTTTGTACTGGGAAAAGAAACGTCAAGTCTTTAATGCTTTTGAAAGGCCGGATTTTCGCTGCAATTAAAGGGTAATCTCATACCAGTAAAGAGAGTAGATCACTCCCTACGTGCTCTGTGCTACGGAAATTAAAGGGGATGTATTTTCTTCAGCTCAGGCAAAAGGAATAGAGTTACAAAGCACCACGGGGTGGGAGATGGGGGCAACTCTGCTGTGAGAAGGCTGGCATTTTTCCCTGGATGCCAGGGGAACCTCCTAACGCCTCTTTGGAAACACTTTGTGCTTTGGGGTGCAGACATTTGGAAAGAAACAGAGATGGACAATTTTCACTGCACTTGGTATCGCTCGGACTCATGTTTCTGCAGCCTTTTTACAGGAAAGGCATGGGAAGGGGTAACTGGACGTTGTCACCCGCCCTACGGGGCTGGAATCACTGTAAGGCAGCGCGCAGAAGTAACCTGTGCCCAGGGTGAGAACCGCATCTGGCGCTCAGCTCCGGGTTGCTTTTTTCTTCCTTCGAGCAGTACCAGCGCAAACGAGCTCGGACGCCCGATTCACGGTCAGTCCCAGGTCTGCAGCCCGGCCTGGCTCTGCTCTCCGCAACCCTCCCCTGGGCAAGAGCACTAACATCCCCACTCTTGCTCCGATTCCGGACCTGTGCCGCTTGCCCGGGGCGTGTGACAGCTACCGGACAGGATCAGGCAGATCTGAAAACTGTTTTGTTGAACATCGGAGGCTGCGGCGCGGCAGGTGGCTCTGCAGGGCGACCTACAGCCTCCACCCAGCCCGGCCCGGCTCGGCTCTGCCCTCCGGGGCCAGGCCAGCAGGGAAGGGGCACTAGCAGAGAGGAAGTCCCACAGCTCTCTGTGGGATTCCTGCTCAGCACTTGTCGTGGCAGTTGCTATTCCCAGAGGTATCATCGCTTTTCATAGAATCATAGAATCATTAAATACCAGGTCAGAAGGGACCTCAAGGATCAGCTGGTCCAACCTTCCTTGGCAAAAGCACAGTCTAGACAAGATGTCCCAGCATCCTGTCCAGCTGAATCTTGAAAGGGTCCAACACTGGGGAGCCCACCACCTCCCTGAGGAGCTTATTCCAACGGCAGATTGTTCTTATTGTGAAAAAAATGTCCTCTCCTGTCTAAAGGGATTCTCTCTGGGAGTAATTTGTGCCATTCACCCCTCGTTAGTCTTTCACTTATGCCCAACGAGAATTAAAACATGCTCCCTTCGCCGGGGCCACACATCCTTTGGAGAAGGCAGACCGGGCAGCTTGCTCCCTTGGCACAGTAAGATGATTTATCCGTGATCGCAGAAGGGCAACGCACGTTATCAGAAAATGGTTCAGCCAAATTTTTCTTTGTAGTGTCTTATTCTGCTTTGGACAACCCCTTGAGGTCTGCCGCGTTATTTTACGGAACAACCAGATCTTCACAAGCACCGAGGGAACCTGAAGCTAATAGCACTTTTATTTCGCTCTGAGCGGCTGCTGGAGGCGGACGGCAGCGAGGGCGACCGGGCCGCTGCTGTGGCTTCCGGGGCCCCTGCGGGCTCCCAACGCTAGCGGGCACCGTCGAGGCCGAAGCAGGGAGGAGCGGACCCAGCAGCCGCTTGCTCATTTTTCGTGAATGTCACCAGGGAGGATGTGGGTTTCTTGTATTTCTCCATGATCTAAATAATCGCTGGGTCTCAGCTGGCCAGTGCACAAAAACCTTTAAAGTGGTCAGCTCAAGCAGTACGTTCAGCTTCTAGCTGTGCATAGTTAAAACCGGCAGAGAGGCTGAAAACCGGTGGGCCCTCTAATCTTTTCTTGATAAGTCCCTGACGGCAGCCGCTTGTCTGAACTCGGTCCAGCACAGAAGCAAGGGAATGAAACAGACGTGCTTTCCCAGCAGTGCACACTTTATTTCAGACTTGAGGGTTGCAAAGTACACTGCACAAAACATGCCGAGCGCTGCTGGAGAGGGCACCGGCTCCGACAGGGAAGAGCGTTGCGCGGCGGGGACAGGCGCCCCGCGTCCACGCGTGTCCTTGTCGGAAGTCGGGAGAAAGAGCATCCCACAGCCTCCTAGTTGGACCACAGCCCTGCGGCCGGACCGGAGGGGGCCAGGACACAGCTACCGATTGCTACGGAAGGATACGCAGCTCACACCCTCCCCGGCAGCAGCCCGTCCAGTTCTGTCCCTCCGTGCAGTAGGTTGAGCCCCTCCCGGGTGGGCCGTGAGCCCCGCGGTACCACTGTGCCTGGAGGGAGAGGCGTCACTTTTTGCTGTCGGCAGGTAGAAGCGGCTCCTGACAGGACCGTTATAGCTCGGCTTCCCGGGAGGAGACGCCCCTACCGAAGCCGGTGGGTGTTTCGGGGGCTACTGCCCAGTGCGGCAGCGTGCCAGCTCCCCACTGGGAATGGATTCCCGAGACCTTGACTCGTGTTCAGAAGCCTCCCTCCCCCAAGAAAAAGAGAAACGTCTAGTCCCAACTCCGTCATGCAAAGTGACTCTGGTCACATCCCTCCCCGTGGCTCTTTTCATTAATTAGGGCCTGCAGAGGCTGTGGGGGAGGGGAAAGAGGCTGGAAGCCACTAATTATTCAAACTTTGGAGACAGCATCTAGATGAGCTGGGTCAGCTCTTCAAGGCAGTGCTTTGTATCCTGTGTCTATCAGGCCAGGAGTGATAATGCTACTGTGTAAAGCCTCCATTAAGAGATTCCTTTCCATCATTACTCATTGCCTGCAGAGTAGTGCAGACTCCAGAGTTAAGAGTTTGGGATTTTTTTGCCACGAAAGAAAAACAGTTTGCTGCGGCTTGAGAGGGTCGTGAAACCCTGCCCGTGCCGCCGCCCCCAGGACATAACCTTTTTAATTACTCTCATCTCCTGCAACTAAACTTTTTGCAAGATCCCCCTCCCCAGCCCGGTCCGTCACAGCTTTTGCAATAACGCCCGTCTCCTACAGAAACTTCTTTCCTCCTCCCTGGCTAGCGCTTCCCAGCCCCGGTCATTCCGGGACCCCCCATGCTTCTCGAGTCCGCGGGCGAGAGGCAGAGGGGGACGTGTGGCCGGCTTCGCCTCCCGCCCCGAGGGATGCCGCCGAGCAACGCGCCCGGGCTGGGAGATGCTGCGCTCTTGCTGCGATTGCCAAGCGTCCCGCGGGCAACCGAAAAGCGAATCAGGGAGGGACGCATGCCAGGCTCCCGAGGGTGGTGACTGTGCTGGGTCGCAGCGGTCCCTAACTTCGCTTTTACACTCGCAGCAGTCTTTCCCACCTCGGTATCCCGGAACAGGAAAGTCCCGGTTCAGCTTGCCCCCATAAGATCCTGTCTCCCTCCCCCTGCTCCCCTCCCTCTGCCCCTTCCTGCCTCTGGCCCTTGCGAAAGGAGTCGCTTCCCTCCGTGCAGGACGGGGCTGAGCCGCCAAGGCGGCGGGGTATGGGGACGCGGCTCAGGGGTCCATCCGGCTGGCTCAGTCTCCGGCCCTGAGCCAGCATTCCGCTACCCGGAGGACTGACGCGCTACACGGCTGCCTTGAGCCCGCAGGGCTGAGCTGGGATCCTGACGTTAGGATTCTTTTTGTTTGTTTGGTTTCTTTTATTTTCTTCCTCTCTGTTATCGGTGCTTACAAAGAGCCAGTGAGGTTTGCAGTGAAAGAGAGACTGGGGGAGGAGGAAAAACTAAGTAAGAGAAAAGATGGCGAGTTGCAGGAGCAGCGTGGAGAAAGCAGCATTTTTGTGTTGCTTCTTGCTGGTAATGGGGATCCTAACCTCCTGCGCCCGGCCGGAGGAGGAGGAAGAGCAAGAAGAGCAACGCTCCTGTCACGGTGCCTTTGATCTCTACTTCATCCTGGATAAGTAAGTGACAGTCGCATTTAAAAACGTTTATTTACCCTTCAGTGCCTCCTTGCAGCGGCGGGGATGGTCTTTCCCCTGTCTCCCCGAGTGCCTTCCCCCACCGCTCCTGGTGCCAAACGTGATGTATAGGGCAGGGTTCTTATTTTTGCTCCCCAAAACTTGCATGCTTCTCAAGCAGAGCATTTAGGGAAGCATTGTGCTTTGTCCTAGGATAGTTGCACATACAGACCCAGGAAAGTGGGTCGCGTTCAGGTTGTAGGTATGGTGCATGGCTGTGAGCGTTGGGTTTGAGGGGATGTTGGTTAGCATCTCCTGGAGTTTGGTGCCAAGACTCAAGCTAAGTGCTGAGATGTCTCCTATGGGATTCGGCAGTGTTTTTGCACAGGGTTTTGGCTTTGCAGACCTACCTAAAATTAAGGCTGAACTGCTTCTAGGGGGTGGTTGCTCTTTTACAGACTCACTATAAGCTTCTATAAAACTTGTTTCTGCTCAGCTTCTTTGGAGTTGTCTAAACCTGTGTTTGGGTTTCATCTATTAAAATAGGTTGGCAAATACTTTAATACTGTGTTAGCCCAATTTAGGCATGGCCAGAGGGTATGGTTAGGCTCACATTCATAGGCATGTTATAGCAAGCTGTAGCAAAGTGAGAGGTAAACTGGTTTGTCCACAGGTGTTCTTCAGAAGGCACAGATGTCTGTTTCTCCTGGTGCATCACTCTGCCTTGACAGCCAAGGGTAAAATTCAAGGAGTGTGATGGCTGAGTTATCTAATACATCCTGGGTTATATATAAGACGTGGTATTATGAAAGACTGAAGCCCTTTATTTGTGATTCCTGCCCAAAAGCCAGGTACGAAGTCTGCATTGTGCTGTTTGCAGTTTGGGAGAACTGTTCAGTCCATTGGGCCCTTTGCACAGCTCGCACAAGGCAAAAAAACAGTTATCACTGTGGAGTCAGTATATCTCCATATTCAGGAAGAAGGGGAAAAAGTATCAGTAAGTAGTGGTTCTGTTCTTAGAGCAAAGGGATCTGAAGACCAAAGGCATTCTGCTTTTCTAAAAGGCACTAACACACCCTGTGGTCATTGTTTTGTTTTCTTTCACTAAGAACTTGTTCCTGAAGTAACCTTCATGTGTAGAAAGAGCTCTGTGGGGGGTTAGTATTAGTTCTTAACTGAATTCTTGCCAGGCTTTTCAGAAGTGACTCTACTGTTGTTATGCTTACTTCCCATATTGAGTTTGCTTTGACAATAAATGTTGGTGATCGCAACGTGACATGATTCTACAGTGCAGTTTCCTGGTTTACACTGGCATTGTGTGTCCCTGGCAAGCACCACACTGTGATCAGAGGGTGTTTTACTTGAGTGATGGCCCTTACCACTCATTTTGTATTTTAGAAAATCAAGGCAGAGAAGAAAGCAATTTGCTCAGTTACTCATATGTCAAGCAATAGGAAATTGGTTGTATAAGCAAGTTCATTTTCAGTATTGTGGATGTGAAATTGTGTGTTTTCTTTTAGTGGGCTCTAGGTCTTCTATACGGGCTCAGGTGCTGTCCATTCTGTACAGTGGTCCATTGGAGACTGAAGGAAAAGTTGTGCGCTTCAGCTCCAGTGGGAAAATTCTCTTTGGCTTCAGCTGCAAACTGAATCTTTCAAACCTATGACACTTATACCAAAGAGTTCCTCTTTGTTAAAAAGTGGTAGTAGAAGTTCCTCCAGCCCCTGAGTGGTTTTAGAATCCATTCCTGCTCCTATCAAGTCTTTGGCAATGTGGTGGCAAAGCTTCTTTGGGCCCCAATGAGATCACATTACTATCCATATGGGTGCTATTAGAATGCCAGACTTCAGAAGTTGTAAGTTCCGTGCTAGCTGAGGATGTAGTTAGTCCCAGTTGTATTCTGTGACATCTGGCACAGCACTGAGAGCTTTATAGAGACAGGGAGGATTGGCTGAGTGGGTAGGCACTGGATCTTGAGGCAATTCACCAGGAAAGAACCAGATAATCCATCAGTCTTGAGAAGAGGCAGGGTATTCCTGGTAGAGAGAAGGCAGGAAGCTAGCCAAAAGCAGCTGGTCAAATTTGAAAATGCAGTGGGCGTATTTAATTTTTTTTTCTTTAGAATTGGTTCTGTGCTGCCACATACATGGGAAGAATACTGGCTCTAATTTCTAATGGGGAAATTCCTAGGAAAACCAAGCCCTGTATACCACAGAGTATCCCCACATGGCCTGGGTATTGCCTCCCTACACTGGTGCTTTGCCAGTCTGGAGTTAGATGCACTCAGTCTTAATTAGCTGTTTAACAATGCCTCTGTGAAAGCTCCAGGCTTTAATCCTGTGACCCTGTGGTGTGCTCTTTAGCTGAACGACATGCCCTGTCTAAAGTCAGCCTGGGTGTGAACTAAAATCACTTTTAGTCTGCTTTGCTTTGCTTCCCCATAGAAAGATGTAATCTTACATCATTAGGAGGCAAATTGGAAGAAGACAACAAGCCTTTCTCCTTACGCATGTAAAGCACTGTGTGTTACTGCAATGACTTTACTGGGACATGATTTTTCTTTTTCATTCTGCCAGGCAAAGTCTTTGGGGATTTAATCCTGCAGGCAACAACCATCAGATGGAAAAGATCATCTGCTGGTGAAGTTATTGGTATAATATATATGCTGCCAATTAGTGAAAGAAACTCACTGATTTCTTACAGTTTTTCTCAGCTTGAAATTGACTGCAGCCCTTTATGTTAATTCAATAGGATAGGCAAGATCAGAGCAGTGGAACTAAGCTTTGGATGCACAAGAAGCTGGCATGGTGAAAGGGAGAAGCAGCATGTGTGGGAGGGAGACCTGCCACCATCCTCCTTAGGATTGTCTGACTGTGCCAGAGCCACATTAGGACTGCCTGGTCTCTGGGGACGCTTCTCTTGAAGCTAGGAGAACTGGATATTGACTGGCCACAAAGGCAGTTGCCTGGAATCTGCAGTCTTGTGCTGTTTGTGTGTCACAGTTTGAGTTATGAGGCTTGAGATTTTTGGGAGATGTAGTGAAAGACTTCAGTGTACCATACTGAAGCAGCAGAAATTTTTCTGGTTTTAGCAAAGTCACTCACTCTACATGAGGTAAGGCAGTATACAGTGCGGCTTACCCACCTGTCCTCTGGCATGCAGTAAGATCAAGTCGTATGTGATACCTATGATCCCAAAGATCTTACGTTTAAACAAACAAAGGTCAGAAGCCCAGCATAATGAATAGATCTGTATTTCTCACTTGCTTTGGTTGCTTCATTTGCTTTGGTTACCTAGGTGCATGAAGAAATTCTTTCAGTCCCATCCCAAAATCCTGGAGAAGAGGTCCTCTTAGGGATTTCAGTGCTTGACTATCGGTCCTCTTAGGGATTTGATTGCTTGTCCATCAGGTCTTACATGACATCCTTGTGCTTGAGTATGTAAATAACTCCCTTTCATCCCTGCCTTGCTGTTGACATCTGGCTGTTGTTTGTAATCATATTGAAATGCACTTGCACAGCAGAAAGGATGAGTGACCTCTAGTGTTTTCTAATTATAACAGTGCCTGGTAGCATCATTAGGATTGTTTATTAGTGCAACAAATAGAAACCCTTTTAAAGTAAGGACTTACAACTGCCATTACTATCTGCTCCTGGCAATGCTTGACATGACAGATCTGAGCTGCAGAGCTGTCTGTATTTTGTATTTACCCAATACGAAGAAATGTCTTTGATTATTGTTTTTCACTTTAGGACAGGATGGAAAATTGGGGGTTTGCTAAGAAATTGTTTTTGTTTTGAGGAAAACCGATTTGCACAGCCTTGGGAAAAGGTTTTCTTTTTCCACAGCAGACGCCATGGCAGCACAATGTCTTGAGTAAGGCCCTGGCTGATTTTCTTTTAGAGCAGTGATTATAATGCTTTTCTGGGGGAGATGCTGGTCTAACTATTATTTATCCATTCCTCATCTTCTCCCTGAACTTCTGGATAGTGCCTCTTCATGGTATTCCCATATCTTAGGCCCACAACAGTATTGCTTTTCACATCAATTTTGCTTTGTCTTCTGTGCTCCTGAGAGCATCCCTGTCAACAGCAACTTTGGTAAAGACATCAGTACAATATGGCCAGCCTCTCACTTGTAATCCGTTTACCAGCTTCCTCTCTTTAAACTCGGTAAACATTGCTCCAGAGGTGAATGTTACTGGTTGGGAGCTGGTGGGGAAGAGTACAACCTCTGATTAGATGGGATATTATCTACTGTGTCTCAACTCCTTCCTGGTTTTGAGTTTTGGGTCTGTGTCAACCTACCCAACTTCCCTTTGAAAAGCCAGTTTTGTGGAAGAGGGAGGGAAACAGGTTGATGCTTCCTAAGTCACTGCAGGCAAGCCAAATAAGCCACTGGAACAAACGGCATTTCAGGAACTGCTATTCTGGGCCAGCTTTTTATCATTTTAAACCAACTGTAATGAGTTGTTCTCTGCCTTGGGTTTGTTTTTTCTTTTTCACAATATGCCATATTTAAAGCAAAGAAAGAGAGTTTGGTAAACACATTTTGTGTCCCTCCCTTTCCTTATTTCCTTGCCAATGATTTGAATGAATTTAGCACTCATGAATTACAGTAATAGTGAGAACAAGTATTTTTTGCCTTAGGCTCTCACTCTGCCTCTTTTCCTGCACCCATGTAATTGCAGCCCAAGAATGTTAGGGTGAAGCTGGACCTGTGGGAGCTTCTGCAGCTTCCCTGCCTGCGCTGTCTTGATCTGATGCCATTCTTGTGCGCTGGTTTTACACAGCATGTGAGGTGGAGAAGAGTGTGGGTAAGAACATTGTTGTGGTTGGAAGTCAGACTGCTGGCAAATTTAGGTGCCTGAACACATATTCTGTCACCTACCTTAATTGCATTTGAAAATTTGTGTTGACTGACTAAAACCACTGCTGAAGTCTCCCCCCATTTATTTTTTTCCCCCATAAGGATATCTACCTATTGCAGGCAGACTTCAGCTCAAGTCACCTGCCTATTGAGATTGAAAGGAGTTGCTTTCTGAGCAAAAGTATCAGTTTTGTTCCTTAGGTGGCATTGATTCCTAGGCATGCATTTTTAAAAATGGTTATGTCTATCTGTCGTCCACCTTTGCTGTCTGAGTTTTTCTCCCCCTCCCTTTATAATGTAACCACATCATCTATGTGACACCTCTCATATTTCCCAGCTGCCCCTAAGCAATATTCTTTATTGTTTTCAAAACATAATCTGTTGGTATTTTGCCTTTTCTTTGTCTTTCTTTGTTGTGGTTATATCTCAGACAGTACTGTGATTTTCTTACAACAGGTATAATTGCTTGGAATGTTCCAAGGCAAATTTTTATTCAGCTTCAGACATATCTATGTTATTGGAACCAAGTTTTATTTGTTTGTATTTTGTCTGGTATTATTCTGCCAGCTTTCTGTTTTGGCAGGAAGAAAATATTCAGGATAACCAATTCTCTTCCCTTCTGCCCCAAGAAAAAAAATTCTCTATAAAGCACAAGGCAAAGTTAATGGGCAGTGGTTATTTGACATAAACCATGTATAGTTAAGAGGAAGAAAAAGCCATGGCAGCTTGTCATTTGCCGCCTATTTATGCATGTAACTAAATCTGATTTATTTGGGGCTCGAGCCAAGGAAGTAAACCGTAAGATTCCCAGTGACCCAGGGTTTTTGTTTGTGTGCACTCAGTGATTGAGAATTTCATTACTTTTGTCTGAGCTTGCAGGCCAAATGCTGGTGTGAGTACGAACTCACATGAGGCATAGTAGGACGGAACCTTTTAATTTCAAATGTAAAGAAGATTTATTGACTCCTAGGAGTTTTTCAGGGCTCAAGAGTTGTATTTCCCTGCTCCTGGCTATCATCTGCACTTTGTTAAGAGTACTGCAGAGTGACTAGGATTGAGCTTTGCTCACTTTGTGCTGAAATGGAAGGGGATACTAAGAGTGGGTCTTCCAGCCTTGATGCTCCTCAGAGGAGCTCTGGAGCCTTTAAAGGGAGAACTGAAGTGGTTACATGCAGTCTAAGCATGACTTTTGAATTTCACTTTGTGCTCTTTTGTTGGCTGGGGATGTAGTAAGAGCTATAGCAGCAGGTGGACAGGACTTTTGGATTAGATGGATTGCGTAGGAGCAGTTTTGTTTTGTGGCATGACTTAGAGAAGTCCTTCATGTTGCTGCAGACTTTGTCAGTAATTTTACTAGAGAAAAGCCATGTGTAAAATTAATGGTTTTGTTCGTGAGACCCTTTGAATTCAAATACTTTGAGTCCTGTGCTCAGGTTATTGGCCTAAGACTAACATCCGTTTACCAGTTACTCCTCTGCATCTTCCCTTCCTCATTCCAGCCTTTGTCTTGTCAATTAGTGTTACAAGTACTCTGAAGGAAGATCTGTTTCAGAATAGCTGTCTCCACCAGTGTTTCTAATTGCCTCTGGAGCACGTAATATAAACTAGTCTGTCCTTGCCTAGATGAATCACTCAGTCAAGGTCCCTTATATGCTTGCAAGAAGCATTGTTTGTGAGAGGAGGATTCTTGTCACTTTGAATGCTGCGCTGGTTCAGAAGGGAGCAGAGGGGTGGAGGAACGCGTGTGAGCACGTCTGAAACCACAACAAACTAAATGCCTCAGGGTTCGCTTTTATTGCAGAGCTGTTATTGGCCATGTGCAAGAATTTTGTTGTCTACAGCATGGTTGTGGCCATAAAGAGTCCTCCAAATAACAATAACAAAGCGCCATATTTCTGAGCAATGGGACTTATACAGGACCATCATTAGCTTTAGGGGACAGAGACTTATCAGGACCTGCAAACTTAATGAGTATTGTCCTCTCCTGACAGCAAACTCAAACTGATCCTGGTATCATTAATAGTGAGTCTGTTTCCTCCTCTGGGATTCCTGGAATTGCTGCCTTCAGCTAATCTGTAACAGAAGCAAATGTCCATGTGTAAGGAATAGGACAAGGAGCAGCCCTGTATCTTCATGGAGTTTCTCACTTTCAGCAGGGAGGGAAGGTTGAGGGTCCTGCTGCCTTTCCTCTGTGTACATGAGCGAATGAAATATATTTATTGTTCAAGTAACACTGGGGTTTTAACTTTCGCTGCTAAGGTGCAGGGATGATGTAACACACTACATAGGCTTCTGCCGGTGAGTTAAGCTATAACTGAATCACAGATGTCCTAAGACCTTACAACTGACCTTCCTAGCTTTTGCCTGCTGAAATGACTGGGCTGAGAGTAGCATCCCATATGTCAGGATTTTGCTGCTTGATTTCTCAGGGTTCCAGCTTCCACTGCCTCTGGGAGCCTGTAAGTGAAGAGGAGGTTTCCAACCCATCTCATGCTTTGTTGTCTTCACAAGCAGCAGTGAAATACCTCAGATTGGGATAGCCATGACTCTAATACGCTTGATTTTTATACTGACATAGAGCTCTGCTAAGCTAGAGGGAATCACTCCAAAGTAAGCAGGAGCAGAATCAATCCTTGCAATCACATCACTTCCTCCACCCCTAGAAATACTCGCTGACCTCTTTTTCCCTCCCTTCAAGCAGTAGCAAAACGAAATTCAGGAAAACAGCAGCAGCAGGAGCTGCAGCAGCAGCTGCTCTTCCAAGCTGAGTCCCAGTGAGGCCAGGAGGACATTCTTTCCTGTGTTGTGGTTTGCTGACTCTCCTCTTTGTCTCGTGTGTAATGGGAACCGAGCTCGTGGAGTGGGGAGCATGCTCACAACAAATGGCTCCTGTGGGTTTTTTCACTTTGCTTGGGCTTCATTCTGATCCCAGTTGTGCCAGTATGAAAGTGGGGAAATTCTGCCATTTCTCTGAACCTGTTCCAGGCTCATCCCAGCAGAGCCAGCAGCAGAAACATGCCCTGAAATACTTTCCGTGGCTCTCCAGCTACCCACAGTGCTGTTTGTTACTTTGCATTTTGCTTCACCATGAGAATTACGTAAACTCTGAGGGCTGGAACATCATCATCCAGCTTGCCTCTGAAAGGCACACTCACTGCTCATAAGCTGTGGGCCACCATCTGCAGAGGCCTTTGGCTTGTAGGGCCTGGTACTTTGTAGAGAACATGGGGCTCACTGGATGTCTTCAGTGGGGAGTGTGCAAGGAGGAAGCCTGTGGCTCAGCTGAGTGACAGTGGCTGTTTTGACTGATGCGAGGAGTTGAATCAGGTAGCTGATGACTGAAAGCAAGAAATCTCAAAGGTGTGAGCCAACAAGACATGTCTGGCTGTAGAATAGCCTTTCTTTGCTGGCAGCTTGGTGGATCCACTGATATAAACCTTCACATCAGGATACATAGGATTCCCTGGCTGCATCACTTCCCCAGGGCTTCTAAATACTGATGAGGGAGCATGAGTGTGTTGCATGCCCAGTGCTTTTTCTGCACAGCACTGACCTTTTCCATGCTTCATTTGTTCTTTTCTCATTATTCAGAAGTCTTTGTAGTTCCTCTGAAATCTTACAGGAATGTACCATTTGGTGACCAAACAGGCCAGGCAAGGAATCTGTGGTTATTTACTGATGGCCTTTTGGGACAACACACCTACTCTGAAGCCCTATTAGCATGGGCACACTGATTAGCAGAAGTTTGTTATTAGTTATTGAAAGGTTCTAAGGGAAACAACAAAAGCACCAAAACTGCTGTAAAAACCATGAGTGTGGATGACCAGCAATAACCTGTAGTGTAGAAAACACTTAAAGACCCTGTGCTTTCTCTGGGCTTGGTAACTGTGGAGTTAAAAATGAGTATGGCTTTCAGGCACTAGCTATATTCAGATAGGAGCTCAGAGTATGCTTGGAGTCTCCCACTTGTCATGGGAAACCTCCTGGACTGATCCAGCCAGGAAGGGCAGCAGGTTAGCTTATGTTGCCAGAAAAGGCAATTCTGGAGTGTGAAATATAAGATCCCAAAAGCAATGAAATGCATCAGTATCTTCAATAGTATTGGGCAGCTCTGGTTTGTCAGTATTTGACAGCATCTGACAGCACAATATATAGTTTAGCAATCGTTTTATTGTGGTAATGTTTTGTTTAATCTGCCATTAAAACTGGTGGTGGTGTGGGGTCATGCATCAGGGCAACAGATGAAACTATCAGGACAAACCCCAGCAGCCTCTGAAACTTACATATATATGAATCAGCAAATAAAAATACTTTACAAATGGGAATATGTAGAGGTGAGCTTGGGTAGCAGGGTGGGGAAATCAGGCTTTTCTATAAACTAGGCTACCTCCACTGGTGTTCATGAGAAGTTTGACATGATGGGCTTTGGTGGCGTTTGGGCATCATTTGCAGTGAGACATGGTGAGGCACTGGAATGGGTTACCCAGGGAAGCTGTGAATGTTCCATCACTGGCAGTGTTCAAGGCTGGGTTGGACATAGCCTTGGGTGTCATGGTTTAGTGGGAGGTGTCCCCGCCCCTGGCAGGGGGGTTGGAACTAGATGATCTTAAGGTCCTTTCCAATCATAGCTATTCTATGATTCTATGACATGCTTGGGCTTGGAGGGGTGTGGTGGTGAAGTGATTAAGTGCTGACCACCTCATTGGGACTCTTTATATGGGATTTTGAAACAGAAATATTTTCTTGCTAGTGTTTCTGTCTGGTTTTGACATTTCCCAGTTGATAGATTGGAATAATTTGGCACTTCCCAGCTGGTAAGCAACATGTGGGTTCATATTAAGAATCTCAATCTTAAGATTGAGAATGATATAAGGGATTTCACTGTGAAACAGAATTCATCCTGGGGGACAAGGAGACCCACTGCCATGCTGAAATGCCTCTACTCAGCAGGGTTGTAACCTGGTGATGTAGAGCTAGACACTGAGAGAATTGTACACTCCCCAGACTCCCCTAGCTTTTCAGAAGTGGGAATCTATGGATTGATTGCAGCCAATTATTAGCCTCACTGTCCGTACCCTTTCCATGAAGGAGAGGTGCCATGCTTGACCTAGTCCTCACCAACAGGGAAGGGCTGGTTGGAAATGTGACGCTCCAGGGTAGCCTTGATTGCAGTGATCATGAGATGGTCAAA
>JASSUY010041107.1:0-15731 GCA_032466535.1 Forpus xanthops
TTCCCATTTCCCCGGGACTGGGGAAGAAAGAGGGGGGGGGGTGCGCAGAACTGTTTGAGGGGCCTCAAACCACGACACTAATCCATCCCTCCTCCCTGGGGAAAGCTGAAACCAACTTCCGAGAGTGGAAATCCCAACCCAGGACTGCTTTGCTTCGACAAGATAAGCCTGGGTTCTTCTTCCTTGCTTGTGGCAGGGGTATTCCCACACCCTGCATCAATCATGAGATCTGTGCTGGTGGGGCAGCGGATGTGGAAGTTGTGTCCCTGAGCCACTCAGTCCTTATGCATAGACATCCAAAGGGAAAGCTGCAACCTCTCCCTGCCACCCCAACCAGGGCACTCTGACTGCTCAGTGCCCCCCCCTCCCAGCCAAGGTTGAAGGGTTAATGCTTCCATGTGGCTCCACTGGCATGGAATTCCTTTTGGCCATCAAAAGTCCTGTTGTGGAGCAAGGACAATGCCTTGCACCAGGCTCTGGTGTGACGGGAATGAAGCAGCGAAGGGCATCGCAAATGCTAACACCGTGGAGCTCATGGAAGCCTCAGAAACTCCCAGGTCACGCTCAGCACAGGACCAAGAGAGGTTCGGCGAGATACACCCTTGCTGGATGCATCCAGTAACCTCCCATAAAGACAAAGGTTAAAGACAAACAGAAAGGTGCTGTGCCTCTTCCTTTCCACACCCCTGGCAGCCACAGGCACAGTCTGCCACCCTTCTGCATATTCCCTCTTTAGCCTAGCAGCCACTCCTGCGATTGATTTGCTCACAAACTCCATAGAAAGACTTAGGGTGTGAGCAGCTCCTCGGAAAACACATTTGGGATGAGGGAAGCAAACGTTATCAGCTTATTAGCAAAAGGAAATGAAGAGCTAGCAGCAGAGCACAATGAAGTAATCCCTGCCCCTCAGGTACAAGATAACAACGTCTGTAGCCCATCTTGATAATTTCTGCTCCATCTAATGGTGAAAAACCGTTCATTTCCACTTAAAAGCCACCCTGTGTGATGGTTAGGAGGGTGACTTCCCTATGGAGTCAGTGCTGGGGCTTTGAAGAGGGATTCCCTGGAGGGTGGGCATCGGGCATTAGCATTTCCCAATTACTGTGCAGAGATCCTCTCTGTGGGAATTCTGCCCCAAAATGGAACCACCCCAGAGCCGTGCCCAGGGACCCGCAGGATTGGACCCACGGGGCTGGGCTCGGTGTGTCTGCATTGGGGTGTCCCAAGGGGTGCCAGGACCTCACAGACACCCACCCCAGGCCTGGGCAGGGCTCCCTGTGCTCCCATTGTGCATCTCCGCTCAGTGATGCTCCCATAGGGATGTCACAGGGAATCTGTGGCTATGGGAGCCGCTCTGACCCGGCAGAGGTGGAGCATGGCCCAGGGCAGTGTGTCTGCACTGGAGTTCATTCCTCCTCGGCATGTCTGGGAGCTCTTCCCTCTATGAGCAGGCTGAGGAGAAGCAGCTGCGCTCGGCGAACAATCAAAGCCCCAAACGCTTTGCTTCCCTTTGCTTTTCGCTCACAAAGTGATGATTCCCATTAACTGTATAAATAAACACGTCCCCCATTAGCTGACTTGCGAACCTCGGAGCGGGATCCCATCATCCACCATTCCACAACTTCCAGAGGAGGAAAGAAGCCTGCCAGGCACGCTGGAGGATGGAGATCGGCTTCATTTGCACAAGGGACGGGGTTAGGAACGGGGACTGCACAGGGAGCATCCAACTTGCTTCCCAGTGGCGTCTGCTGCGGGAGCTCCTGCAGTGAAGGGTTCCACGCTCCCCCTTGGTGCTCTACCTCCCGGAGAGGTTCACCTTCACCTTTAACGGCACCACGAGAACCGGGAGCCATTTACTTGCAGCGTTCAGCCCCTTCGAGCCCGCTGCTGCCGCTCTGAAGCTCCCGGTGCTCATGGGGTCCTCATGAGCCCAGCCCTGTCCCATGCAGGGACACAACGCAAGGACAAAGCAGCCCCAGGACAAGCGAGCCCCGAGAGCCAAACACCGTGAGGCGGACGGCGGCACCGGCGCTGCCGACACGGGGCGCACCGAGGACGGCGCTCGGTGACACCTCCCGGTGCTCCCCCCCCCGATCCCCTCTTGGTACCTGCCCGGGCCGCGGCCGCCCCGGGGGGGGACGGACTGTACCATGTGTCCCAGGAGGGGGGGGGAGAGTCCCAGAGCACGCATGCGTACTTCCGCCCGGTGAGGCTGCGGCGCTTGCGCCGTGCGGCACTTCCGCCCTTTTGCTGTGGCGCTCCCGACGCTTCCGCGGCGGCCGTAGGAGAGCGGCGGCGGAGCGGAGCCATGAGGCCGCAGCAGGCTCCCGTGTCGGGCAAGGTGTTCATCCAGCGCGACTACAGCGGCGGGACGCGCTGCCAGTTCCAGAGCAAGTTCCCGGCCGAGCTGGAGAACAGGGTAAGGGCGGTGCGGGCAGGGCCTGCCGCCGCTCGCTGCTCCACCGGGGCCCGGCCTCTGCGGTGCAGGGGGACGCGGGTCCTCCCTTTGTGCCCGTCTGTGAGGTGGCGAACGCTTCTGAGCGTTCGAACGCACAATCGAAAGGCACAGCCTGCTTTGGATGTTATCGGAGGGCGTAAAACCGGGTTCGGGAGTATTTTTGTTGTGTAAATGGCGGTTTTGATCAATTATAGTAAGGAAATACTTCGAATTTGCAGTGAAAAGTGCCAAAAAAATGCTTCTCTTTGGTGTTTGTGAAATGCTGGTGTTTTGAGTTAGTTTTACTCCTCCGGCACACAGCTGTCTTCTCTGGTAGGAAAGCAGAATGTGTTTGCTATGTGAGAACAAAGCCTGTGTTGTGTGGCTGTTGCTAACACTGTCCTCCTCTCCGTGCCCAGCCCCACAAGTGCTATCTCAAGTGCTTGCATTTCATTTCATGCTCTCAGATGTAATTGACAGCAGCAGGCACTCCTTGCTAATGCCTTTTCTTGCTGCACTTTGCTTCTCTTATCGTTGCTTTGCTTTGTTTTGAGAGCTTCTTTGACCAGCACCAAAGTGTTATTGATATAATGTCAATATAAGACTTGCCTCTGTCAGCCCACTCCCAGGCTGCTCTCCTTGCATGTGAGTTAAGCCCCCCTCCAATTGAATTGCATGTTGCTTTAGTTCTGTTGCTCTTAACTGCTCTGTGTTCATGTTGTGTTGGAATTGAGACTTGGCCTCGTCACTGGGCAGATCCTTAACAAAGAACTACAGGTCTGTAACTCGATGTCCTTCAGACTTTGGCTCTAAACAGTGGCTGCAAAGTGTGGAAGTGCAAATAAGCAATAAATGAAGGTAGATAACTGAAGGTATCAGTGAGTTCCTAACGTACAGGGGGTGATAACTGAACGTGACTTCTCTTGCAGATTGATAGGCAGCAGTTTGAAGAGACCGTCCGGACGCTGAATAACCTCTATGCAGAAGCTGAAAAACTTGGGGGCCAATCCTACCTTGAAGGGTGTCTCGCCTGCCTGACTGCCTACACCATCTTCTTGTGCATGGAAACACACTATGAAAAGGTGTGCTGCTTTCTCTGCTCCGGTAGGCAAAGGCAGTGTGAGCGAGTCCCACAGGCTTCAGCCACCCTTGTGTCTTGATGGGTTCTATGTGACCTGCAGCCAAATTCCCTGCAGACTCTGGACCTTGTTGCAGTGTGATTTCATGGATACATCAGGCTTAGATTGAGTCATGTAATGATTGCTTGTACGTCAGGAATCCTGCAAGTCCTGTCTCGAGCTGTGTGCTAGGTTCCCCTAACACTGGTATTGCTGGAGCTCAGACTGATGTAAGGAAACCCACTGACTTCTATGCTGCTCTGTTACCAGGTTCTAAAGAAAATTGCCAAGTTCATTCAGGAACAGAATGAGAAGATCTATGCTCCTCAGGGCCTCCTTCTGACAGACCCCATTGAAAGAGGACTAAGAGTTGTATCCTTCTGTGGTGGCTTCCATTGCCTCCCGGTTTGTCCATCTGTGATGTGCTTGATCTCAGTGTGGTACCCTCTGGTCATGCTTTACTGTGACACTGCAGAACAGGTGATAAGTCTTGTTATTATCCATCATGTGCTATTCTCTGGTCACATTTTGGTACATTAAGATTTGTTGCATCAAAAGACAAAGTGTAGTGTTGGAACCTGTCCTTTGAGGTTACCTTGAAAACCCTGTATATGTAAATGGAGTATAAACTTCCTCCATTTCAGACCCCTATAAAGGCATTTGTAAGATCGGCACAAAAGTGACCAGCTTGGTAGCATAGAAACTGATGATGTGGAGCAAGAGGTGGCTGTTGTTTAATTTGCGACCGTGGGCTCAGGGTCTGGTGAAGATTTTGCTGCGTGTTACCACCATAAGTTGATACCAACCTGGCGCATTGTTTTGCTGTGGCTTCTTCCAGCCTTTTCAACTCTGGAACCACGCTGCAGGCATTTGATCTCCTGGTTGCTTTAGCAGGTGTAAAGATCCTCACATAACAAATCCAGGGGTAGAATGAGGAACACTTAGCATCGAAACTGGAGCAGCTTGAAACACAGCCTTAGATGCATGCTAAAGGCTATTCTTTGTGTTTGGGTTATTGTGTATTTGTCGAAGTAGCTTATAGCTATTACCTCTGTGACTTCATTAGCCTTAAGGTGTTTCCTGCATTGTTCTCTGCATAAACCTGAGAAAACACAAAGAGCAGAACCCAAAACCATTCAACTTCAGGAAAAGCATTTTCCATTAGGTTAGTGACTTAGTAGCTGGAGTGTGGAAGCATTTTGTCTGGTGCATGGCTTTTCCTGAAATTTAACAGAAGGTGGCAAGGCTCCAACCCCTTCACATGCAGCATCTTGTGTTCTTGTCAGGACACACACCTGAGCTGGCATTTCTTGTGCGCTGTTCTGTTTGCTTTGTAGCTCTGGAAATGAGCCTTGAAAGATCAAGGGTTCTAATATCTTATTCCCTGGTTTTGGTTATATTTTCACAATCTTTTTGTAGTATGTTTCCCTAACAACTTTTCTGTGCAGATTGAAATTACCATTTATGAAGACAGAGGTATGACCAGTGGAAGATAAAACTGTGGAGTCTCAGGTACATGTTAACCTTGTACTAGATCAATCTTGACCCATCTCAACATGTTCTCTGTGCTCAGAGGGGTAGATTCTGTCATACTGAGGCACCACGGTGTGTAATCAAAGGCTCTTCATCCAAGTCTTGTGTGGACCAGCTTTTCTGAATGAGTGGAAATATCAATACTTGGCGTTAATGCCACTGAATGTCAATGCCAGCTTCGCATTTAGGGACATTCGGGTCTTGATTGGATAAACATGCATAAATCTAACTTGTGCTCTGTTGTGTCCAACATTGTCCTCTGGTGTGTAGATAAAAGGATCTTTCTTATTCTCATGAAGTCTGTCATAAGGTTCTGAGCAGCCTAACTTAAGACAAATCTGGACTTCAAAATAGGTCACTATTTAAATGCTTATTTTGGATTCCCAAGCAGTTTCTGTACTAACAGCATGAGAAACATTAGAGAAAAATCACTGATGGTGCTAAAATCAGCTCAAACCTCAACTGGCTCCCTTGTCTAAGGTATTCTGCAGAGCCTGGGGTGCTTGTCTCAGCCTAGCTTTGTTGGCAGTGTGTGCAGAAAAAAGACTGCAAGGATTTCTGTCTGTTATGCAGAAAGAAGTAAAGGGTTTATTTCCTGTTAGACAAATGGAATCCAGACCCTGCCTTTCCTGCCACTGCCTCCTAAGATAACAAAATCCAGGCACATAAAGGTTTGTGTAGGGGGTTGTTGGGTTTATTTAGCAATACTTTCTACTAATGTGAAACTTCTTTTCTAGCAGATAGCTCAACAGTGGACTTGCTGTATCAAAGTTCCCCTACCTCCTACTTTAGAGCATCATTCCTTTCTTTGCTGCCAGATCCACAGTGCCATCTTCTACAAGGACTAACTTCCTCAAACTGCTCCACGTGAGGTGACCCAGCTGGTCAGCATCCATTTTGTGAAAACTTTTAAGCAATGAGACAATGAGATCACTTTTTAGGTGTGTTTTGGTTTTAAGAGGGGGGGTATCCCCCATGAAAAAGCAGAAATGGTAAAGCCATGTACTCTCCTGATAGAAATGGGGCACTTTGCCCAGCAGCAGGCTAGTTTTAGTCATGTACGTGCAGTGCTGTTCCTCCCTAGTTCTTAAACCCTTCTGCCCATCAGAAGCTCTGGAGAGCTGCAAGTTGGAGTTGGGGATTTCTCAGAAACGAGGCCTTCCCTCCGGGTCAGTGCTGGAGTGAGGGGATGCACAGTGCCTCTGCCTGGTGAGAAGGGACTCAAGGCAACGAGCATTTAACGCTTCCCGTGCTGATTCTCATGGAAAACCCAAGGCAAAGTGTTCTTTGTTTCAGTGTTTCTGTTGTCCCTAGGAAGGGGAGGAATAGCTGGACTTGAATACTGGTGTTTTTTTTACTACTGTATCCGTGCTGTTATTGCATCTGTGCTCGCCAGAAGAGGGGGTCTATTTATTCAGAAGCCAGTAAGTACATTAAAATGGATGCTGAACCAATAAAGATAACAACACCTACCCTTCCTCCGATTATGTGAAGTGTAAAACTGTTTCTTTATGGATTTATTATCTATAATTTATAAGGAAAACACTGATTTCACAAACTGCTAGATATCGTGTAAGATGGTTTCTTAATTCTGTCTGCTGGCACACTATTGGCAAGTAGAACCGTGCATTAGTATCCCCCCTGCATCGACATTCCTCAGCAATACCTGCCAAAGTAAAGGTCCTACAAACCAAGCTGGCTTAATCTATATCTCTCATATCCTTTTCCCTTATCAAAGCAAGGATGTCCGTGGTTTGAACGTCACTGTCCAGCTGTAGAAGGAATCCAAGGAGCTAGGAAAGCAGCATAGGAGCGCTCTGGCTGTCGGTGGCACTGCAGGTGCTAATTCTGGATCTGAACTTCCAGCTTCTTACTCAGCCACTGATTATTTTTTGTTTCTTTTGATATTTAATATTTTAATTGTATAAAACTTGTTTTTTTCTAAACTGTAACAGTGTTTGCCTTTCACATCTGTTGCGATATTGGCAGAAGGACTAATGGGTTAGTAAATCTTTTCTTAAACCATGTCTTGTGTCGTATGTGGTCGCGCTGCTCCGCGCCAAGGAGCGCTCTCGGTGCCGTTCTTGCTCCCGCAGCAGCAGGTTCTCAATGCACACAGTGGATTTTGGGATCGGTTCTGGAGTTTTGTTCGCTTTTGGTACCGTTTTATTCACTTGACGCCATTTTTGTTTGCTTTTGGTACTGTTTTGTTCACTTTTGGTATTGTTTTGTTAACGTTTGATACCGTTTGTCCCCTTTTGACATAGTTTGTTTCACTTTTGGTACCATTTTGTTTGCTTTTGATAGAGTTTTGTTCATCCTACACCATTTTGTTTGCTTTTGGTATAGTTTTATTCACTTCTGGTACCGTTTTATTCACTTTTGTCCCCTTTAGACAGAGTTTTGTTCACTTTTGATAATGTTTTGTTCACTTTTGGTACCATTTTGTGCTCTTTTGATACTGTTTTCTTCACTTTTGATACAGTTTTATTCACTTAACACCATTTTGTTGGGTTTTGGTACCTTCTTTTCACTTTTGACACAGTTTTGTTCACTTTTGGCACCATTTTGTGCTCTGATACAGTTTTGTTCACTTCTGACACAGTTCTATTTGCTTTTGGTACCATTTTGTTAGTTTTTGACAACGTTTGTCCCCTTTTGTTACCAATTTGCTCTCTTCCGACACTGTTTTGTTCACTTTTGGTACCGTTTTGTTAAGTTTTTGACAATGCTTGTCCCCTTTTGTTACCAATTTGTTCTCTTCTGACACCGTTTTGTTCACTTTTGGTACCATTTTGTTCACTTTTGGCACCATTTTGTGCTCTGTTGATACAGTTTTGTTCACTTTTGACATAGTTCTATTAGCTTTTGGTACCGTTTTGTTCGTTTTTAACGCTTTGTCCCCTTTTGTTACCATTTGCTCTCTTCCGACACCGTTTTGTTCACTTTTGGTATAGTTTTGTTCGCTTTTGACAACACTTTTTCCCCTTTTGTTACCATTTGCTCTCTTCCGACACCGTTTTGTTCACTTCTAACACTGCTTTGTCTCCTACCCCTTACCTCGTCGCTGGCCGCCGCCATCTTGTCCCGGCGGGGCCGCGCCTGCGCGGGAGCGGGGAGAGGAGGGGCCGCGCCTGCGCGGAGCGGCCGCATCGAGTGGCGGGAGCTGAGGCGGAATGGCGGCCGCGGGCTCTGAGGGGTTGGAACGGGACTCGGACGGCGGCGGCGAGGAGCTGGAGCTCACCCCGGCACAGCTCATCCGCAGCCTGGAGCAGGTCCGTGGGCTGCGGGCGGGGCCCCGGGCAGGAGGCTCGGAGCGGTTGTGGCCTCGCTGGGGGCCGCGGCACGTAGCAGGGCCTGATCCTCCCTCACGGTGTGCCCCCTTCCAGGCCTGGCTGAATGAAAAGTTCGCTCCGGAGCTGCTGGAGAGCAAACCTGAGATCATCGAGTGCGTGGTGGAGCAGCTGGATCATATGGTGGGTTCCGTGGGGCTGAGGTGGTGGTGCGGGAGGGCACGGTTCCTGTGGGGATCCCTGAGGTGGTGGTGCGGGAGGGCACGGACCCTGTGGGGATCCCTGAGGTGGTGGTGCGGGAGGGCACGGTTCCTGTGGGGATCCCTGAGGTGGTGATGTGGGAGGGCACGGTTCCTGTGGGGATCCCTGAGGTGGTGATGCGGGAGGGCACGGACCCTGTGGGTGTCCCTGAGGTGGTGGTGCGGGAGGACACGGACCCTGTGGGTGTCCCTGAGGTGAGACTCTTTGGGTGCCTTTTCTGGGCTTCTCTTGCAGAGGGGATTGGGAGGTACAGAGGAACAGCGCTGCCAAAAGCAGCTCGGCCTGGTTCTGTGGGCTCTGTGCACAAACCCCATCGTGCTCTCCGGTTCTTCTGTGACATTTCAGCCGTTTCATGGCTGTTTGCCTTGCCTTACAGGAGGCAAACCTGAAACGGGCAAAGGGAGGAGACTTGAAGGTGGGCGTTCATCGGATGGAGATTGAAAGGATCCGCTATGTGCTCAGCAGCTACCTGCGGTGCAGGCTGGTGAAGGTAAGGCTTGGTGTGATGCACCAAGAAGATCACAGTGTTAATACGTGTCTAACTGCGAAAAGTCTGTTTCAGTCCTGGCTTCTGTCTCAATATCAGATAGAGAAGTTTTTCCCCCATGTCTTGGAGAAGGAAAAGTCTCGAGCTGAAGGGGAGCCTTCCATTCTATCACCAGAGGAATTTGCTTTTGCTAAAGAGTGAGTAGGTTTTGGATGCGTTTCCTGCCCTTTTGTAGGTTATAGAACTCACTGGTGTGGAACCCTCAACAGTTCTTGAGCCTGTTTGCAATAAGAATCACAGGTTTTACCAGGAGGTTTCCTTATGGACAATGAAAGAGTGAAATAAAGCACCTCTGATAACATCAAGTTAGTGACCAGGGCAAGCCATGAGGCTGGTCTCTGTCCATGCCTGGAACCAGGAGTTGTCAGTTGCTGGCATTTTGTATCAATGCTGTCTCTGTGGAGTTGTAGGTGATGAAACCAGTGAGCACTCCAACCATTTGTTTCAGGTACATGGCAAACATGGAGACCTACCTGAAAAACGTGGGCCTAAAACACATGCCACCCAACCTGCAGAAGGTGTCTCTCCTAAAATCGGGTGAGTACGTGACTCTAGGGTCATCTCGTGGCAGCAGGGCTGTGGGGAAAGCTCCGAGCCCTGCAGGGGAACGTGAGCCAGTGCTGAGCTTGTCCCTTGAATCTTTTGTCTGCAGTTCCAAAGCCCAACCTGGACTCCTTTGTGTTTCTGCGGGTGCTGGAGCGGCAGGAGAACATCCTGGTGGAGCCAGAATTTGATGAGCAGAGGTAGGAGGGTGCTTCCCCACTGGCTGTGGTGCAGGTTCCAGTGGAAGAGCTATCCTGAGCACATGCCTGTCCCTGGCAGGGATTACACCATTGACCTGGAGGAGGGCTCTCAGCATCTCATCCGCTACAAGGTTGTTGCCCCACTGGTGGCCTCAGGAGCAGTGCAGCTGATTTAAGGGTAAGTGTGAGGCCAGGACTAGGGTGGACCGTGGGTCTTCTCATCCACATTCCCTTTGGATGTGGCATGTTTGGGCAGGGCAGCAGCAGTGTTCTAAGGGGTAACCCTTGACAGCGTGCAAATAAAGCAGCAGGGCATCTTCTCCTCTGCTGGTGCTGATTGCCCCCACGGCTCATCAATCTCCTGATGGCTTGTGGCATGCCTGCAGTACAACCAGGCGCTCCTGAGCAAGGGCAGCCTGTGTCACAGCACTCTCCCCAACAAGTCTTTGCCACCGTCCCCTTGAGAGTCCCAGGGGAGGGCTGAGTGTAACTGCTGGTGTTCCATACCCCGGACTCATTTGGCAGCAGATGTGGACAGAGTGCATTTATCCTCAGAGGTGAATACAGCCTTTGTAAATAGCAGGGTGCTTTCTTTTAAACCCTCAGCTGTATGTTCATCCCTGCTCCAGTTTATCACTGTTCTTTAAGTGAGGCTAGCCAGTGACCGAATGGTGTGGCAGCCAGCTGTGTAAACCACACCTTCTGCCACTGGCTTTGATCTTGTCACAGGGTCTCTGCAACCCTGTCTGTTTTGCAACTGGCTGATTGCTCTGAGGTGAACCGGAGGCAGGGTGGAGGGAGGATTCCTCTGTACCATCCTTGACACATGATGCATTGAGCAAAAAAACACCACACATAAAGATATTTGCTGGCAGAGCAGATATTGGTTACTGCAGAAGGAGCAGGAGGGATTGGGAGCACGGTAGGGATGGAAACTGCAGCTCAGAGGAAAGGGAACATCATAGGAGAGCCAAGGGTTGGGTGTTTGCACCACTTACCTGCAGTGGGAAGGGAGGGTGAAGAGTTTTATCAGCTGGGAGATGCCCATGAGCTTAGGAATTCAGGGGTTTTCCCTGCCAAACCGCATGCCTGTGCTTCCTTGGAAAGGCCCTGCCTTCGGGGAAGGGAAGCTGCCTGAACTCTGTTCTCCATGTGCAGTCCCAGTGTGGATGCAATTGTGTCTAATGTAGTCAGAGAGGAGCTCCTGTCATTTTGGCAATAACCTGCCCTTGCCATGCCAGTATCTGATGTTTGCCTCCAAGGCAGGCCTGGATTTGGGATTGCTGCCTAGGCCTTATGCTCGTAATGGCATTCCTTGTGCTGGGCCAAGGAGTGAGCACATCCTGATCAGACTGAATGATGCAGTCGCAATCAAAGCAGCATTTGCAGGTTTGTCACAAACCTCTTAACCAGAGCAGATAGTTCAGGCTTGGGCTGCTTGTGCCAGAGCCACGGAGTCTGTGTGTTGCCTGTGTAAAGGTGGTGTTTGCATCTGTGGTTCTACTGCACGTGCAGACTTTGCACGAAGCCGGAGCGTGGAGGGTTTAGAGGGGAACATGAGACCCTGATGGTTTTCCAGCCTTTTCCAACCTGCTGCTTTGGGCTGGCTGATTTCTGGGAGGTTGCACCTCTATTGTAGCTAATCCTTAGCTCAAGGCTGCCTTGGTCAGTGAACTCCAGACAGTGTGGTCTGTGTGATCAGCAGCAGAGAGCTGTGGAAGAGCTCTGAGGACCTCTGTAAGCTTGTGATGCCCTCATGTTGCTCAGAAAGATACTGGAGGAGGCTGGCAGAGCTTTCCCAGAATGGTCTCTTGCTGCAGCATGAGAATATGAGTCTCTTTTGTGTCGCCTCCTCTGCTTTGTGTGTTATTTGTGCTGCTTCCTATCAGGCCAGTGCTCTGTAGTTGAGCATTCAGCTCCCTGTGCAGGAGCATTTGGATCAATAGCACAAATGTAAAACTTCAGCTTGAAGCTTGTTTAAGACCAGTGGTGGCCAGTTTCACTAAAACAGAGCAACTGCAATCATGGGCTCAGGAGAAAGCAGCTTTTTGCCATGTGTGATAGAGTGAAGGCTTCCACTGCAGCTTCTCATGGCAATTGAAATCTCTTCTGCTCAAACAATTGCTGGAGCAAGGTGAAAGCAGTTCTTTTGTGCTGGTCACGCAGAGGAAAAGCTCCTGTTGACCTGTTGCTTGCCTGTTCTAGTTGGAGGTGAAGCCAGGATGTCCTCTGCTCCTTTGGGGCAGTGTCTTCCCTGCATGGTGGCTTGTGAGCAGCAGCTTAGTGCTGCTTTGCCAGGCAGGGGGTGACACTCCATCTCATTTGCATGTGTGGTTTATAGTGCTCCTAATGAATCCATTTAGGTAAAGAAGATTCTTGTAAGTATAGACGTTAAGAGGAGGCTGGGTTTAATCCTGAGGAATCAGTAGGACAGTCCCTGAGGAAGGACTACAGGTCCTGCCCGTGTCTGCAGCTCTGCAGAGGTGACTGAAGCTCCCAGCCAAAGTCATCACTAATCCCTTGCTGCAGGAGAGCTGTGAGGACAGTGTCTGGTGGCACGGCTGGGGGACTTTCTCCTTGGCCTTATTAAGCTTGATTGAGCGATTGTCCACACCACTGATACCTGCCCCTCTGCTGCATCTCCTGTGGCTGCAGCCAGTGTGAGTGGAAAGGGCACCTGTCCCTTTCTAGGAGCTGAATCCCAACTGGATCTGCTGGTTTCTGGGGTGCTGTCAGTACAGCTCCTCCCTGGAGCCCCTTGGCTCACATGTGGCAGTGCCGTTGCAGCCTGTGCAGGGATTTGAGGATGGCCATGAGACTGGAATCAGTCAGGTTCACAGTGAGATTCTCTTGTGGCGTACAGATAATGCTGCTGTCTGCTTTTGTATCCCTCCATGACTAAAACTGGGACACTTCTGTGACTGGATACTACCTCACAGTGCTTCTGTCTGTGTTGGGAGAAGTTGAAGTTCTTTGTCAAGGAAGTGATGTTGTTGGCTTGTACTTTTAGGTGGAGAAGACCCAGCAGTCCATCCACCTTAACCTGTGGCTCTGGGAGAGAAAGTGCAAAGTGAGAGCCACTTTTCCAGCTTCCACGGGGCTCAGATACATCCCTCAAGGTGGAGGTGGCTTGGGTTTACTGAGGGATTAGCTCTAAACACAAAGTAGGTGGATGGGGACAGAGGTCACAAGGAGGGCACTGCTGGTGAGCTGTGATTTCCCTGAGCCGGATCTGCTCTCCTGAGTGCAGGGGACAAGGCAGGGCGAGTGCTTTCATTGCGAGGGTGGCTCTTCCCTGGCAGTGAGGGCTCCCCCAAGTCACTGCAGTGGAAGGGCTAAGGGGAAAGATGTACTGCTGCTTTCCTGGCACTAAGACCCACGTTAGAGCTGGCACCAGGCGCCTGTAGGGACAGGACAAGGGGAGCAGCTTTAACCTGTCAGAGGGGAGTCTGAGATGAGCTCTTAGAAGCTCTTCCCTGTGAGGGTGTGAGGTGCTGGCACAGGGTGCCCAGAGAAGCTGTGACTGCCCCATTCCTGGCAGTGTTGAAGGCCAGGTTGGATAGAGCTTGGAGCAGCCTGCTCTAGTGGAAGGAAGGACACCTCCAGCCCTGCAGCCCAGCTAGACCAGTGGGTCAGGCTCCTGCTCACCCACAAAGGTCACTATCCTGCTCCACCCTAGGCCAACAGTGACACAAGTGCCACACGTTCTTCCACGGAGATGCGCCCTTCGGCTCTCATTGCTCTTTCCCTTGGCCAGGGCAGAGCAGGAGGGTTTTGCCAGCCAAGCACTGGGTTGGAGCTTGTTCCTCCAGCCATCGTGTGAGAGGTGAGGGGAGCCACGTGTAAATGCCAAGGCTGTGTCATGAGCTGATGGAAATCTGTGCTGTCAGCAGGAACGATCAGGGCTGCTTAACCTAAATGGCTCTGCAGAGATTAGCCGTGGTGCAGGGCGGGGTGATCTGATTTAGGTGGTAGTCCTTTCTGTCAAGGAGTCACATGTGAGCCGGGCAGTGACCGTGGCTTGGGACAGTGCTGGGAGTGAGGGACGCTGCGGTGTCTCCTGCCTGCTCTGCTGCCCGTGGAGTCCTTTTTCAGGGCAGGGATCTGGGGTAAGACACAACTGAGTCGGCCTCGCTTTGGGGCAGAGGCTGAGCCTGGGCTCCGGTGCCCGGGGAGCCCTTGCATGGGGATGGGTCTGTAGGTCCGGTTCCCTGCAGCTTCCCCCGGGCCTGGTCCCGCTCCGACGGTCAGAACCGCAGCAGAGCCTTTACCGGGGGGGGGGTCCCGGTGCTCCGTTAACGGCCGCGTCCCGAGGGGTGGGCGGGGCCTCAGGGGGCGGAGCCACGCTCCTATTGGCCGCCAGGGGTGTGCCTCCGGCCCTGATTGGTCCCTGCGGGCGCGGGTATCTCGGCCGGCGGCGCGCTCGGGGCCGCACTGCCCGAGCGGAGCGGGGCGGCGGGAGGTGATGGGAGCGGGGTCGTGGGGGCCCCGTCTGACCCCCTCGTCGCCTCCAGGCTCCTGCCCGGTGAGCGCCCGCAGCCATGCCGGTGGACCTGGCCGTGCGGCTCTGCCTGGGCCACTCGCCACCCATCCGCAAGCTGCTGAACTCCTACGAGGAGCTACGGGGCAGCCGCGGGCGAAAACCCCTCCGATCCTGCCTCAACCAGAAGCTGAACGCGGAACCTGAGCCTGAGTGGAGGGAGAACACCAGGAGCAACAAGGGCCAGAAGAAAAGGGTTGTGTTTGCTGACACAAAGGGGCTCTCGCTGACGGCTGTCCGCTTCTTCTCAAAGATCGAGGAGGACCTGTGTGACCTGCAGCACGCTCTGTCTGACCTTGCCTCCTTCCGGCCTTGGCTGCGGGACTCGTACCCAGAAGTGTGCAGGTACGTGTTGGACTTCCCGCAGCCCTCTGCGGATTACCTGGCCTTCCGCAGCCGCCTGCACAGCAACCTTGTGTGCCTGGAGAACTGTCTGATCCAGGACTGTACCCTGTCCGGGACGGTGAAGGTCAGAAACATTGAGTATGAGAAGAAGGTCATGGTCCGCATCACCTTCGATGGCTGGAAGAGCTTCAGGGACATCTCCTGCCAGTACATACATAGCACATATGGCTCGGCTGATACAGACATCTTCTCCTTTGAGCTTGCCCTGCCCAAGCCGTCTGTCTCCCGTAGGGCTGCAGAGTTCTGCATCTCCTTCCAGTGTGGACAGAAGACACACTGGGACAACAACCACGGGAGGAACTACAGAATCTGCCCCACGAGGGTGATCCGCCCGCCTTCCCGTGCTGTCAAGAGTGTGGGCTGGGAGCCCCTGGGTGCCCCCGGGGCGGCTGCCCTGGTCCTGTCCCACCTGCAGAGCTGGCGGCGTGGGGAAACCCAGGCTCCCTACTGGTAGAGGAGATGGTGCAGATCCCTTCTGCCTCTGTGACACGGGGGTCTCTGGGGTCTGTCAGCTCCACGGCAGCTTCTTCCCTGCTGGCTCCTGTAGAGCCCGGAGCCGCTGCCCGTTGCTCCTGCCCGCAGGCTCTGAAGGGCAGGGGAGTGATGAGGAACGGCTGCGACCCGCGGCTGAGCCCGCGCTGCCCCCCAAGTGCCTTGAGTGGAGGGGCGGGGGCCGGGGCCGTGACGGCGGGAGCAGTGCGGGGATCGCCTCCGGTTTGGTGCTGTACCGGGAGTAATAAAGTGATGGCGCTCGCGGGTCTGCCTCTGCCCGTTCCTGCCCGGTGCCGCACGCTCCCTGCCGGCACCACGCCGCCGGTGCGCTCCTACGGGCGCGGCCCCGCGGCTGCGTGCTG
>JASSUY010041111.1:0-11683 GCA_032466535.1 Forpus xanthops
GGGGGAAGAGAAAAATGAATCAGCCTCCTCTCTGCATAGATTGCATTGCTGAAGAAGCTCTGAATCTTGCAAGGCAGAGCAATTGTCTGTTCAGAGGTTCCTTCCCCAGGGACTTTGCCTGGGATAGTTTCATTCATTTTGCCCTGACTCCTGACATCTGCATAACACGTTCACAGAGAGAGTTATTAGTTTAATTTTCTTGTGAATTACAACAGAGGCAAAGAGAATTAGAAAAGACTTTTTTATTATTATTATTATTATCAGCCCTTTTTGTTTTCCAGTTGAGAGATTGTAAATGAGGCCATTCATCCTGCTAACATCAGTAGGGACCCAAACCCAAGCCTTTCTGGGGTAATTGGTTTCTGATGAGCAATCACTTGTAAAACCAATAGCAAAGGCAAGAAGCGAAATATAAATTCTCCCTTTACATGCTGAGCTTTTCATTAGGATTGTGAGTCTGGTTTCTTTCTGGGATTTAGTGGAAAAGCCAAGAAGCGGTAAACAAGGCAGTGGGCTAAGCCTGACAAGGAGTTTGTATGAACACGAAACCGGGAGAAGAGGATTGCCCAATGCCCTTGGGAAGAAATAAAGCAGATCCAGAATTCCTCAAGCTACAGCTTTCTAGGGAGCCATTTGGCCAAACTAAGGCCTTGGGCAGGAACCAGAAGCAGCAAATCTTCTCACAAGCATTTGTTTTCAGGTAAGGCAGCCTGAGTGTGCTTTTATCTTGTAGAAACCAGTATTTTGAGGAAAGAAAACTAAGAGCCCAGGGCAGTTGTCTATGCTGCAAGTCTAACTGATGGAAATTTGCACTCCCTTGTATCCTGCAGCTTGCTAACTGTAGTGGTTCATGTTATCTGGATTTGTACAAGGGCTGAGGCTGTGAGTCAGGTTCCAGTTCCCTATTTCCCCTGTTCCAAGTGAGGAGGCTGCTCATCTGCACCAGCTTTTGTTTCCCTGATGGACGTCACGGTGCTTAAGGCTTGATTTATTTATTTATTTTGGAGGCAAATTAAGTATCAATGTAGATGCAGCTCTCAGTGTTTTCCAGGTTGGGGCTATGGGGCTGCCATTCATTGGCTTAACTGGATTGCTTGCTGTTTTATGGGAGGTTTTTTTTCCAGTTAATCTTTTGGCACACATGCAGCTGGTTGTTGCCTTGAAGATGAGTAGAGAACAGCAGGCTTGACAAAGACAGAACATTTTTAAGCTCATGCACAGAGAAAAGCCTCCAAAACAAGAATGATGCAGACATATCTCTAACAAAACAAACCAAGCAAAACTCTTCAAACAAATCCACTTTTTCAGCTTTCAAATGATGGAAGCTGATCCCTAGGAAACCAATGTGGAGTAAAATCACTGTTTGGACTCAGTCCTGAGCAACGTGCTTTGAGCAGAGGGGAATGGACCAGATGTTGTCCAGAGATATGTTCCAAACACAATGATTCTGTGATCACTGCTTTTTCCTTTCCTTAACCCCCCAAAATAAGGACCTGTTGTTGCGGCCACAGCAAAAAAGGAGACAATTAGGACAGTCCAATATTTGCATTACATTTACTTACAACATACAGCTCAGTGCAATATTCTGCACACTTGCCAAGCAAACCAGTTTCTGTTTCTCTCATTTGGAGCCCAGCTTTCCAGGAGCCTCATAACGCCTGAATGTACCCTGCACCAACCCCACACACTAGTCAGGCTCTGCTGACTGCCCTGGATTTCTGGCCTCCTACCTCAAATATGAGGCAACATTGTCATTTTGGTACTGCTTGAGCAGAAGCAAGTGTCTTTCCATAACAATGACCAGGATCATTCACTGAAGCTTAAACACTGGAAGTTAGGAGGATATAAGGCATTCGGAAGTGGAGGTTTTAGTTAGCTGTGATGTGACCTAGGAGAGGTGAGAGGACCATCTGGTCCCAGCAGTTTTCCAAACTGCCCAAGCCTCTCTGAATCAGAGCCCTTTCTGCCTGCAAGCAGATGTTTCTACTGGATTTGTACCTTAGAGAGAACTTGTGTCTTCCTGCCAGACTGTGCAAGGACAACCTGACCCTACACCCTCACCACTTCCGGTACCACATTTCTAAAACCTGTACAAGCAGAAGCAGAATCTGCAGGTAATGAACTTGAACAACTGTCCCATGAGCCCTTGTTCTCCACTTCCTTTGGTCTTACCCAATTATTACTATAAGCCCTTGCTCTGCAGAGAGCTGAGGTCCCAGCTGAGTTCTATTCTGTACATATATCTGCTTGATCTTTCAGAGCATGTTCCCATTTTGTCTTTATATATGTGTCTTCTGCTGATGAACAGTGCAGCTGAGCCTTTCATTCTCAAGGTGGAAAAAGGGGGGGAAATGCAAGAAATTAATTCTGACTTTTGGCCTGTTGGCTGTTGGTTTATCACCAGGTTTTACTTTGTAACTTTGTTCTTTTGCATATGCCTTGTACTTCTCTTTCTTCAAGTTTATTAATGAAGAAGTTGGGACTGAAGAATAGCAACAGCTCACACATTGCACACACCCTTAAAATGTGGGGCTGTTTGTAAAGATTTACTCACTGTGGCAACAATTTGTCAGAGGCACAAAGTGGTGATTGAAGAAGATTTATCAACCCAGAAAGCAATTTTGTTGCTGTGCGGGTTTTGCTCATTCTCTGCTTTATTTTGTGACCTGGCCTAGGAAACTCATTGGGGATGTTATGGGCTTGGGAGGTCTGTAAAAGAGAGAAGCAGATGGCATTCCAGACCTGCACAGCTGGTGTGCAGCAAAGGAAAGTGAAAGAAAAAAGCCTATGGTGGGAAATTTGTCTGATTTCACAGCCTATATATAAGCATTTCTGCCATGGGATAATATTTGTAGATATTGTTATAGAAAGAAGGAAGAAAAATGAGCAGAACACTGAAAACTGGATAAAATAACCACTATCTGAGCAGGAACCCTGTATCACTGTTGGAATTTCCCTAAATTCTCTTTCTGATGTACATTTAAGGGAATCTGTAGTATTAGGAAGAGGAAAGAAAATTGCAGTAGAAGCAAGGTGCAAGGTATTCTACGGTTTCCACCTGAAACTGCAAAGAGCTCAGTCTCTGACAGCCCACAGCCCCCCTTCACATCATGCTCACTGGCCATCTTAAGACAACATCCCTCATTTTTACATCCTCATTTCCCTTTCTGTGGTATCATTTCATGCTGTTTTCCCTATTGCTGCATGCAAGGAGGAAGGAATTCTTTCTCTTACAACTGCATCCTTCTCTCGTTTTATTTACAGAGGCTGAAATGAAGAAAACCCACCCCTGTGCTAAATCTGCTGGGCATGGGGAGCGTGATGGAAGCATGGAAGTGGAATTCTATTGCAAATGTCAGGAGCTATGAAAAATGTATCAGACTTTAATATTCTTCTGCTGTTATTGCTGAGAGTGTCTCTCACCTGCATTCACTGAAAGTTAAGTGCCTTTTTCCAAGCCCAGAGGCCATTGAGCAGAAAAGATTGCCAGGATTCCTATTTGTATTTTAACAGTGCACTATGGATTGCATGTTAATAAAGGCATGTTCCCTCTAAAGTCTCATTGAACAGAGGTTTGGGTTGGAAGAGATCTCTGGAGATCATCTAGTCCAACTCCCCTGCCAAGGCAGGGCCACACAGAGCAGGTTACATAGAAAGGCAGCCAGCTGGCTTAATTTTAATTCAATTGGCAATCAACTTTCAGCCTCAAGACTTCATTTAAACCCTCTGCCATGAGTGTTATCTCTTCTATCATACCCCCTTAAACTTCAGCCCCAGCGTCCTACTACTTATAACTTGTGAGTGACTTCTATATTCTGAATTGTAACTACAGCCCCAGCCTTCTGTGATACCTAGCTGGTACTGAGCCAGTCACTTGGATGATGTTCTGAAGATGTAAAACATTAACGAAGCATCTCTCCATAGCTCACTTTCCCGTGGGGTTGTGTTTCAAGGTAAGTGGTTTGCATAAGATCCCTCAGAGACATGCATTTAGTTTATTCAGTAGTATAAACAACCTGCTGCTTTTGTGCTTCTCCCTACAGAGCAAGGAAAAGCCCATTTTATACATTAAAATTGAACGTAGAGTTGCTGAAAGGTCTGTGATGGCTTTTTCTGGAGCTCAGAGCATCTTGCCTAGTTCTGAGAGGGGTCTTTTAGCGCATAAGCAATTTCTCCCCATACATCCTCCTCCTTTCCTAAGACCCTGCGTCCGGTGGGGGATATGGGGTCACCAGCCCTCAGCTCTATCTCGCTACCCATATTGTCCAAGGCCGGGAGAGCTCCTGTCGAAGGCACTACCGGTTTTCTTTAGAGTTTTTTTTTCCATTTCACCTCTATACAACAATCCCTACGGTTCAGAAAACAGCTCCGGGAGGGGGAACCTGGTCCTCCGCGACCCAATTAGCATAATCCCTGGAAGTAAAGGGCTTAAATCCCAGCTCCTGTTATTTTACCAGGAGTCACGGCATGTCGCTCCCTGCCAGGCACCGGCGAAGCCGGCTGCTAACGGCCCCCTCGGCTTCCAGCCCCTCTGCGGAGAGGAACACTGGAGGGCCTCGACGGCTCGTCCATGCTGTGCCAGCAGGGAGCTCTGGTGGTGGCTCTCCCCGGACACGGGGGCTGGAGGGGATCAAAGCAAGGCGAAATAAGACCTAATTCACTCCCAGATACTCATAGGCAGGATCTGGGCTTGGAGAAACGGAGACGAATTTCACCCTTTCCCTCCTTGTCTTAAGGTCGGCTCTAGTAAGGCACAAAGAGGAGCAGCGGAAGATAAATGAACAGCTCCCCCACGCCGGGATTTGAGCAATCAGGAAATATAGTCTGAGCTGGAAAGTGCCCGAGCATCTGTTGGATTATTAATAAATTGTATGCAATCTGTCCGGGATGAACCTCGGGACAGAGAGGAGCCATCTGCTCCCAAAGGTAGCTTTAATGGTGTCTGGGGAATAAACAGTGGATGAAAGGCGAGATCGGCCAGGCGGGCTCCCGGAGCGCTGGTCTGGACACAGATTTCACAGGGCGGGATAACACAGGGGCTCCCCCACCTCCGGAAAAGGACCCCGCACGCAGAGAACTGGGACTCGGGCCGAACGCGGGCATTTCTGGGGCCTCACAGGCTGTCGGAGAACTCGTGCTCTATTTCGAGATCCTTTACAGAAATCAAAGGATCCTGGGCCAGGGGCAGCAGTGGCTGCTTTGTGTCCTCAGTCCCTGGGAAAGCAAGGACACATTAATCCCTGCCCGCCTTTCCTCTCATTCAATGCTAATCACTGCTCATAAGTATTGTTTCCCACCTTTTCTCCTCTAACTGGGGAATGGTGGGGCGTGGAGGGGTTATCACACGAGCGCGGGGTGATTCAGCCAAAATGTTTATTGCTGCCGGGCATCTCCGCCTTATCGCAGGGATGGGAAGCTGTGTCAGTGGATATGCTTCCCTTAGGACGAACCCAGAATGGTGACCCCGAAACACGTCAGAAAACCCGGTCTCCCATACACCCCACTCGGAGGAGCCCCAGCTTAAATCCAGGCCAGCTGAGGATAAACCTACAGTGACAGCGAAGAGCGGCAGAAAGGGAAGAAGTGCAGGGGGAACTGCGCAGACGGAGCTGCGGGCGGGCAGAGCCGCCGCTTCCCCTTCGAGGGGCACATGAGGAAATCCCCGACCCAGCCCCGCAGCGGCCGCCCAGACGGAGCGGTGACAGGCGCTGCTGCTCGGCTGTCACCCACCGGCGGAGCAAAGGCTGCCGGGACTTTCCGGCGACGGGAGGAAGCGGAGTCGGGCTCCGCCTGCTCCCCGGGAGGGATCGGGCTCGAGAAGCGGTTCTGCGCTCTGCCAGGGCGGCTTCGGTGGGTGGGCAGCGGCTTGGAAGTCCCTAGGGGGTGGTGGGGAGGATATTCCTCTAATTAATTACTTTAAATGCCCTTTCCGGGCTCACAGGGCCTCTCGCCAGGCTCGCAGGCAGGCACGGAGGTTGTCGGAGAGAGCTGGGCGGCTCAGGGCCGTCACCGGCGGGGTGCTCGGCACCGGCTGCCACAGAGGAAGGGAGACTTCAGCCCTACCAGCTCTCTGAAGACAGCAGTGGAAAGGGATGGGTTTGGTATACGTTGCTCGCTCTCTGAGCCTCTACCCCTTATATTCGATGCTGAAGGTGATAGTGCAGAAGGGTGGCTAAACCCCTCGGGAGTGCTCCAGCCGCTTAGGTCACCCCCTTCCCCGGCTCTCTTACGAGCTGTCCCTCACTCAGTGTTTAGGGCACTCTTAGTGTTTAGGGTAGGAGATGTTTTAAGAGCTTTCCATCTTAAGATGGTTTTGAAATCAGACCTCGGGGGTTTTGTGCCGTGCTCTTACAGCTCAACGGTGTTAAAGAGGCGTCAAGGACCCGCTTTCCAAGAGGACAAATCGGACAGTGTGTGCTCGGGGCTCGCTAGCCCTTCGGGGGGGAATGGGCTCTTCTTTCCGTCTCGGGATGGTAAGGCTGGAAGCGTTCTGTATCACGGGAAGTATTCTGCGGATCTGCTGCTTATCTCCCTCTTGCCGAGTCTCCATTTCTTGTCTCGAAGTGTAACTGAAGTCCTGCTTTGAGCTCAGCGAGGGGCGAATTACAGCTTTCCAAATATCCCTGGAGAAGTCAGTCTGTCTTCCCCTTCTAAAGGACAGGAGACGAACCTTTCGGTTGGTGTTTGCCATGGGGCTGTACTTGCTTTTCTAAGAATCCAGCGTTTATTCCGCGAGCTCTGATGGACGAAGTGGTCTGAGGATGTCGAAACTCACCGTGGTTCCTTTTTGCAACAGTTTAAGCTAGGGTTTCACCCCTTCCTTTCTAATGAAAGAGGCTCGGAGTAACGTCCGGGCACTTGATGGGCTTGTTGGGGTGTAAAGGTGAGTAGCTTTAAGTAATTTTTCTGTACAGGTTCCTTCTTGTTGTGAATCACCACTCCTCACATCTTGCTGCTTAGTCAGAGGCACGGGGCGTGCTGCATATGGAAACTGACTAAAGCTGCAGTAGCTAAACTAAGCCTTCCACCAAATCGGGTGCTTTTACAGGATCGTCTCAGCTTTTTCTGGTGACCTTTGTGGCTTCTCATTATAGATGCTGGTGGTATAAAAGGCAAGTTAGTTGTAGATCTGTTGTAGCAGCACAATGCTATAATGCTTAAGGATTTGCCAATGCCACCTATTGCTGCTCAGGTAGTAGCTGGATTTCAACAGAAGGCGAAAATCTTGCATGGACTGGATGTGTATAAACAAGAAACAACTCTTCCAACGTGTGCTCTTATAACTCTTCCAGCAGTTATCCTGGATTCTTTACCCGTTTCTTTGCATATAGAAATAGCTTTATCTATTGCTCAGCTCAGATCTCTGGCGTCGTGGGATCATTTATTCAAGCTGCTGCTTGGTGGATGTAGAAACAGCGCAGAGAAGTGTTCAGACCACAGGAGATGGGACACGATGTCCTATATCCTCGACATCAAAACATATCCTAGACATTAGAAGCTGTCCTGCTGATTTTCAACCTCCTCCTACATTTTACAACAAGCTTAACTTGGATCCTACTCTTATGATACTTGAAAATAAAGCGGTGCTCTTTTTGCTGACATCGGCTTTATATTTTCATCTCTATGAATATGGCATGAAATATTGCCCCCCTTCCCATCCTTCTTATTCCAGGCCAGTGGGTTAGCTCAGCAAGCAGGTAAGTAGGGAAAGCAAACAAGCACATAACGGAAAAACAAGCACCAAAGTGAACACCGCCATCCCCAAAACAGCAACAACCAAACAAAACCTCACTGAAAGAAAGAAACAACAAAACCACAAATCCCCAAACCTATCCTGCTTAAACGCCTCTGGGCCTGGACTCAAATGGCACGAGAGTGACGAATGTGTTAATGGAAGATCTGCCACAGCACCTCTCCCTGTCCACAATTTAAGAAAAATGATCTCTATCCAAACATTTGTTTCCTTCTGCTACACGAATTAAACTGTTGGGAAACTCCAGGGAACTCAGAGGTTGGGAATGTGTCTCCAGATTAACCTGGCAAAAATAATGCCTTGTAGAACCCTCGTCGGTTCTCTGCTGTCAAAAAGATCAACTCTGTCGCCTGCTCCTGGAAGAAGTTAATGATGTTTTTTCTGCTTGGTAGGTGGATTCGTCTCTGTTACCTGTGGTGTAGTATTAACAAGGAGAGACTGCAGAAAATCCGTGTGAATACCTGAACAGTGGAAGAGAAGGACAAAACCTGTGTGGACGTTATGAATGCGATAACGATGTGCTAATGGGCTTAATCATTCTGAGTCTCAGCAGCAGAGTCTGCTAAAGGTCCCTCGTGCTGTTTACCGTGGGCTGCTTTGCTCGAAAGCGGTGCTGGAGGGAAAGACCACTCTTCATCTTGAAAGGCTGAACTTCCACAAAGGTTTTGGGATATGAAACGTGATCTGTCTGAAAGTCTTCGTCTTAGTGAAAATGCTGTCACTGGTCGGGATAGGGGAATTCAGGTGAGTTACAAAGACGAGGTAGGAAAAGTTTATTTCTGTGTTTTGATGGTATACACCATTACGAAATTGGCATCGAGGATGCATCTATTATCAAGACATCACTGCTGTCCACGAAAAGCCTGACTACCTTCAGCATCAGGTAAGCACTGTTTTCTGTATGAACCAGCAGCGCTGTGAAGATCAGTCAAGCAGGAATCCAGAAAGGTCAGTAGGCATGTTTGTGTTCAGTAATGTTTTGAACTGTGATCTGTGTACATGAGCTGCAGAGGTAATTGCAGAACTCACCCTTGGTCAAGCTGTGGGGCGTGCAGCAGCTCAGATGCCTGCGGAGGCTCAGAGAGCTCATGATGAATATGAACGAGGGCAGATATTGCCCTCCTTCAAGTTTCAAATGGTGGTTAAAAACCCTCCCACAGCCACGCAATGGGGCTTGCCTGGATGGAGGAGTTGGGATGATAATATTTTTTGTCATTGTTATCTTTATTTCTGCGACATGCTGTTGTGTTGGGGCAGTGTCTGAATATTATGGCACTGATCTTCCAAGTGGCAAGGAGTAAGGCTTGGGCTATCTCTTATGGAAGGGGAAGAGTCTTTCCTAAGGAAATGGAGATGCTGTGTAGAAAATAGACTGTGTCGTTGGGGAAGAACTGGAGACTCACTTTGGCAATGAATTGGTAACGGGATGAAATGCAACTGATAGAATTTTGACAAGGCGGCAAAGTTTCAGGCTGCTGGCTGTCAGTGTGGGGATGGCTTTTCCAGTGTCCTGAGGCTGATGTTGAGAGAATGTCCTTAGCTTTCTGGTGTCCCTCCTGCATCCTCTGTGATAGAAGTGCATAAGGGAGCCCTGTGCAGTGCCCAGTAATTTCAAGGCTTTTGCAGATGTGGGTCATATTTTTCTATCAGTCTTCCCAGAAATCTCTGATAATATTAAAGGGAAACTGTCCCTGAAAAACAATTGCCCTCTCCTGAAAATATTTCTTTTCTGAAGAAGTAACCAGTGATGCTACAGGTAAGTCGCTTCTACCTGAAAAAAAAAAAAGGAGTCTGAGAGACAGATGTGCTTTTGTTCCTGTTTCTTCGTAATACCTTCGTGATGGTTTGGCTGAACATAGCCTGAACTTGGTATTGGACTCATGATCCTTATGGTCCCCTTCCAATTGGAGATATTCGGTGATTCTATGATTGGCCCAAAGCACCACTGCCTGCTCTAGTTCCTTTCTTGCTGCTTCAGGCACAGTGTGAGCAAGTGACAGCCAGGAACCCTAATGTGTTTCTCAGAGTGGATATGTTGAACATCGAGGGGATGTTCTCAGTGAAAATGCCACAGTGTTCCCTTGTTAGCTTTTGACTGGTGGCTCATGCTAATAAAGGAGAAGTATTTTGTGGGAGTTAATGCCTCTGGGTATGGACGTAAAAGGAAGCAAGAGCCTGACACAGAATGTGAAGGTAGAAAATGAGGCCGGAAGAATGGTTCTTCATCGTGGTACAGGAGGAATGCTTGGGTGTGTGGTGGCCCCGTGTTTTTTTTTGCCTTCTTGGAGGATTGGTGTGCTGGGCTGTGATGGGTTTGAGTTCCTAAATGAAAGGTTTCCTCTGGGTTGTTTGGGATCATTGGAGCCTGTTTGCACAGCTATCGAAGAACCTGGTGCTTAGTCCTTTGTTTCAGAGGGTGGTGGATTTTATTTACTGCGAGTTCAAGAGTGTTACGTTCTTTCACAAGTGGAGGTGAAGGGGGAGTCTGTCTCTCCTGCATAGATCGGAGGAAAGCAGGAAGGTTGGTCATCGTGGAAGGAAAGAGCTCTTGCCAAAGTGCCTGTCGGTGCTACACAGAGAGAGTGATGTAACGGTACATAAAACGTGTTGGTTAAGAGAGAAAGTAGAGAAAAAGAAAAGGTCGGGGGGGGGGGGTAAGGTCTGGGGGAAGGGAGGAAGGACGGTGAAAGAAGGAAGAATGCAGAGAAAGTAAACTGAAAAAGAACGAATCAAGCAAAAGAGAGAAAAATGTGGAAGAAAGGAAGAAGCAATAAATGAGTTTTAAGCACGGTTTGACACTATCAGTGTACACAGAAATGTGGTGAGAAAGAAAAATGAAGAAATGAAGGATGCAGGAGGAAGGAAGGAGGCAAGGAAAAAAGGAAGGAAAGAAGTAAGATTATAAAGAATAAAGGAAAAATAATACAGGATATTACAAGGGTTCGTGTTGTGGAAAAATCCAGGAGGAGAAGTAGAAAAACAAGGCAGTAAGAAAGAAAGCCTAGGAGGGAAGGAGCGAAGAAGAGATAGAGGAGATGACGAGCCCGCAACAAAGTCACATCTGGTCGCGGATCAGAGCTGGTCCGTAGCATGGGCAGAGCACCGAATTCCGGTGCTGCTATCCCGTTATTAGCCGGGACGGTGTTCGCTGTGGTCGCGGAGGAGACCAGGGAGATGTCATCTGGGGAAAAGGAGGGAAAGAGGCGAGAAAAGCAGGGCATGGCAACGAAAGAAAAGAGAATGGACAGAAGAAATAGACAAAACAGAGGAACAAGAAAGGGTTGGGAAAAGAAGCAAGAAGAAAACTAGAGGGGGGAAGGAAGAGAGAAAAGATGAAAACCTGAGAATTTAAGCAATACAAAAAGATAAAATGAAAAGGAAATTAAAAAAGGAAGAGGAAAAGAATCTCTGCAACTAAAGAAAAAGAATGAGGAAAAGAAAGACTGGAAGGCAAGTGGGGGGAGAAGAGACCGATAACGGAGCAGCCCGGGTCCAGAGGCTTGGGCAGTGTAGAGGAGCGTGTGAGCCGTTGGAACAGCACACGGTGTCGCTGCAGGCTCAGAAACGGCGTGTCGGCGGCTCCGCCCCGGTGCGAGCGGCTGAGAGCCCGGCTGTGAGCGAGGGAGGGGTGGTGGAGGCCCGGCAGGAGAGCCTGTGCATCCGGGCGGCTGCGGAGAGCAGAGCGGAGCCTGGGCCGGTGCCGGAGGCCGCGGTGGAGATGGGAGGCGTGTGCCGGCGTGCCTTGTTGGTGGTGCTGGTGCTGCAGTTGGCTTGTGCACTGGTCGGTGGGCAGGTGCGGTACTCGGTGCCGGAGGAAGCCAAGGCCGGGACGGTGGTGGGCCGGCTGGCGCACGACCTGGGCCTGGAGGCGGGCGAGCCGGAGGCGCGGCGGCTGCGGCTGGTGTCCCAGGGCCGGCGGGCGAGCGTGGA
>JASSUY010041116.1:0-12152 GCA_032466535.1 Forpus xanthops
TGAGGGACACCACTCGTTACTGGTCTCCAGCTGGACATTGAGCCATTGAGCACAACTCTTTGTGTGCAGCCATCCAGACAGTTCTTTATCCACCAAGTGGTGCACTTATCAGATTGATGTCTCTCCAACTTAGAGACAAGGATATCATGTGAGACAGTGTCAAAGGCTTTGCACATGTAATCTCTTTCAGCCTTGGTTTATTGGTGGTGTTTGCCATCAATCTTAATAAAATCTCAACTTCATTTTTTGCACAAATACAATAAAATGAATACTTTCAGTCTCTTGGAAGAGTTATAAAACCAATTAGAGAAACGACAGAATTTCCATGGGAAGCTAACCTTCCTCTTAGCAGTAGCAGGTGAACAAAACAAACTGATAGTGATGGAAGTGTCAGGCTATAATTGCATTTGCTTCCAAATAAACCGTCAAGTCCCAGTAAATAATTGAACCAAGTCATGTTCCTCAGGATGCAGCAGTTCAGTAGCTGTGATTAAAAAGTGCTAGGAGCCATTATTGGATTTTTTTTTCTTTTTATGATAAATTTTCTGTTACTGTCAGATTTCATTGATATTCTTAGGGGTATGTTTTCCATTCTGCAGGTTTTTACTGGGAAAGCCTAGCTCATGTCACAGCCTGTAATGATATATATGATGATTTTGCAAGCGACCTTTGAATGATCTCACATGACTCTAAAACAAACATATAAATCCAGACTTATGAATGATAATGAAGTTTTTTTAAGGCAATGTCTCAAATGTCGTAATATGTCTACCTAAAGCTTTGACATATATATTAGAATCTGTTCCTCCTTTTTTCTTCATATTGTATCTGGGCAATTGCTTAATATTTGATGTCTTAATAAGATATTCTATTTTAATAAACAAGGTAAAACCCAGAAGGGCTGAGGAAGGACTCAGAAGGACTAAATAGCCACAGAAGTGAGGTGTGTCCTGCTCACTGGTGACAGTGAAGCATGGACTAGATCAAAGATATTTTGACTTCCAGAATCCAAGGGCTTTTTGTGGAGCTGTGAGGTTTTAATATTCTTAAATTTTAAGCTGCTTTATTAGACACAATAAACAGTGTATCTTGCAATGTTGTTCTTCTGTTCATTTTCAGGATAATAGCATAGCTTTTAAAAATATTGTCATATATTTCCTGAATCTTCTTTTGCTCAAAGTTTTGGTTTTGTTTTGGTTTGTTTTTTATTTTCTTCCCCTGAGATAACATTTCTTTGTTTTTGATCTGGGCTGGTTGCACAGTCTTCTCTTTAAGTGACAGAAGCTGTTGAAAACATACCTATTTTTTCACCAGAATTTGAAGTTTAAATGTGAATCTTAAATGTTCATTTTGCCTAATTAAATCTCTTCAGTTGATTAAATCTCCTGAGTAGGTACCAATTAAATGAAAACTGACTAGAATGTTCTATAAAACAAATTATTAGCAAAAAAGTTGCCATTGGTTGGTCTCTTTCAAATCTAATCTGGTTGTCAGAAGCTTACTGTCTGTGCTCTGTTGCATTACAAGGTCTAAATCATTTAAGTGCGGTATCAAAGTAGATGAAGGAATGGCGTTTTAGACACTGGGAGAATTTAAAATTCAGTTTGAGAAACATAGGCACCTTTTCAGTTGGGCAGCAGTCTAGGATGACTGCTTGGGATTATGGTTTTGGATGTAAACCACATAATTCAGCTAATTCTGCAAGTACTCCACTGAAGCAAAAGATGATCTCTCTAGAAGTTGAGTTGAGGGTGAACCTGAACCTGAGTGCCAGTTCATAGCAAGCATTATAGTTAGAATGAAAATAAGTGTTACCAATGCATTTTAAGCCTAGGTGAAGTGGGGAAAAAGTCTTTAAAGTCCAAGTAAATCTTCTTACTGTCAGGAATAGCCACATCTGTTTCTTTGGGAAAGATTTTGGTTAGCTTGCTGGATGTAGTTGTCTGCATAATACAAATATTACATGGAAGTTACTCTGAGAAGCTAAGACTTATATATCCAGAATTATAAAGGTGTGTAAGAATGAAAGAACCAAAACATCTTCCAGCCTCCTGTTGTCTTTGTTAAGCTGTAAACATGTAGTTGATAGATTTTCATCTTGCCTCTTTCCTTGCTGGTGGGATAAACTCAGTTTTCTTCTTGGAAATTCTTTTAGTTTCATGTAGTTTAGGAAAGTGTAGTGGATGTGAGTGATCAATGCACAGCGCATGATACCAGAGACTCTTCTACTTTTAAATCCCATTATAAATGCAATAATATAATGTTATCCTGATAGGTCATTCTAAAGACTTGTCTGCTTTCTGGAAGTTAATCTCATTGGTAAAAAATGAAACAATTTGATAGATCGATGGACTGTATTTTAATCTATTGATATATACTTTCATATAAAGCCTATTCCATGGCTTGTACATTCCAGCAATCTTGTACAAAATTTTATTTTCAGGTTGACAGAGATGTTTCAGCAGGGTGAGTGTCTGTCATTCACTTACACAAGCTGTTTTCTAGATTTTCATTATTGTTGAAACAAATTCCAGGGACAGGCAGAACTCAGATCACTGAAGAACATTCGCCTGTTTTCTCACATGCTGATCTCACCTTGATCAAATCCCCACTCTGTGTAGCAGGCTGTAAAAATGGAATTGCCTTGCAGCATGTCCTCCAGGTTTGCTAATGAAGTCTAATTCCCACTGGGGAACATATGACAGCATGCTTCAGAACTGATATATTCTTCAGAAGATTTAATTTATCCCATATTTGAACTTTAGGGAACAGGCAAGAAGGATCTGAAAGAAGCTCTTGAGTAATGCAGGAATGTTGTTGATGTTTTAATTCACTTTTAATGAGACCAAACAAATTTGAATACCACTAGTCTGGGGTGCTACTGAAATTGCCTATAACAGCACCTACATTGCAGACCTCTTACCAACAGCATTTCCTTCTCATCTTTCCTTTTCTAATAATGCATCCTGCTTGCAGCTTTTCTGACACTTTTTCTGCCTACTCTTTCTTATTTTTATGTTTAACTCCTCCTCCTGATCTTACTTTTGTCTGCCTTTTCCCTCTCTCCCCATCATCTTCCAAAGCCTCGTTTTTAGCTTTCTTCAGATCAGCACTTTTTGCAACTTAATAGGAAATTCTGCAGCAGCACTATGACCCTTCTTCTTTCTTTTATTCTTTTTTCCTTTTATAAAAAAAAAACAACCAAACAAACAAAATTAAACTTCTTTTCTGGATTTTCAAGATACATCTACTTATCAAGGTATTTGTCTTTAGGCTAAATGAAGTGTCTTTACCAGTAATAGGCTATTTCATTTAATTGAGGGGTGGGAGGAGCTAAGTAACTGCTTAGTGGCATTGGGTAAATACATTGCTATACTACCTTTTATTTTTCTCCCAGACCATTTAGAGTTGGTGGGTGTTATTATAGAGAATTGTTTGGCTGATCATGACATACAAGAGCAGCTGTGTATATGTGGAATGGAGATACATATTTTGTGCAATTATGATTGAAAGTTATGAACTGCAACAGAATAATAAATATTTTCATTTTCCAAGATTTTTTGTTGGTTGGACAAGTCTTCTTGATGACAGATCTGAAACTTGTGAATGAAGTAGAAGAGAGGTCTGAACAATTTCTACTTCTCATCAGAGGGAGTAAAACAGTTGCTCACTGGTAGCTTTGTGTTACAGCTGAGAGCGAGAGCTGGAGATATTTTAGTGAACTTGTTTGTCCTTGTAGCAGGAGAGTGCATGGACTGATGACCTCAGATCACAGCAAGACACCTGATGGGATAACTGCAGTTCCATGTCCTTGAGTATGGGCAGGCTGCAGCCACATGCTAGGGCAGAAATGTGAATAAGGAGTTCAAACATAACCAGGAGAAATATTTTTCAGCTGTCATCACTTCAACAAGCAAAAAAAGATTAGGTGCTGAGCATGTGAAGTAAAAGATTGATGCTGTCTTTTTTTAACTAGTGAGCCTCTAGCTTTGTGATATAGTAGCACTAATCTGTTAGAAATCTTAAGGTTTCCTGTTTCATCCAGTAATGTGCCAGTACCTACATGACTGGGCTAAATTTCTGGTGAGCGTCTTGTTTTTGGTGGTGTTCCAAGAGCAGAACATGAATGCTTCAATGGGTGCAAGTGTGTGGTAATCCAAAATCTCTGCGCTGCATTATAAACTACATGGGAGGTATAGAGTGGGGTCTACCCTGTGCTCTGTGGGAGCTTGGATATTTAAAGAAGCCAGCAGTTAGACTACTCAGAAAATTTATACTGTTGATAATGATGTTTCAACTGTCCCCTGTCTTCAGGGTTAGCTCAGAATGTCTCCTTCTACATCAACAAATACAGGAATCACAGGATCAGAGAACAAGGAGAATGGAATAAAATATTTGCCTCCACAGTTGGACAAAAAAAAATCCCCAAACAACACAAGAACCTCACTGCAAAATGTTTAATCTAATTTGTTCTTGTTTTCACAGGCCAAGCAATGTAGGTATAGGACCTTAATTTTCAGTCTGTAACAACTATGTTTGCTCTGACCAGCCACATGTAAATAGATTATCTGAAGTGATTAATATAGCAGAAAACAAGGAAGGCAGTGCCTGGATTGGGCAGTCATGCAGTCATTATGTTCTGAACTGGCTTGACATTCATGAAGATGGCAAATGCCAGAAATTAAGTGGATTATCTTTTTACTGTCTATGCCTATTTTTCACTTTGGTAATCCTCTTTTTTCTTTTATTTCTTTTCATCATCTTTATGTGATTCTTCATACATACCAAGGTTTCTCTACATATAACTTTCTGTTAGGCTTCAGCATTCAGAGGTTAGAGACTGTTTCTGAAGATGTGGGTACGTAGTAACTTTAAAAGCTTGTGCAGGAGTAAAAGGACTTGCAATGCCATCACCAATGCTGTTTTTTTAGTGATGAATTGTCCTGTTCAAAGAGGCTATTCTGCAGCAGGTCAATCTGATATACAAATTTATACTTTTAAACTTTTATCTGTTTCTAAAACTGTATGACCACATAAAAGGCCTTTCAGATAAGTTCCTATCAAATATTGCAGACTGTGTCTATATATTTATCAGTATCTCTTTCACAGACATCCCCTTGTCATGGAGAAAGAGCTTGAGTGCCCTTGTGAGGCTGAGAGCTATGCTGATGGTGGCATATGCCCCCGGTAGGGTCTCCCAAGCCAGACAGGTCTCAACTGAAGGGTCAGACAAAGTGTGTCTATGGACAGTATGGGCTCACTAGCCTTCGGGCAACCATCCTAGGAGAAGGACAACTCTAATTTCAAACCCAGGCAGATGGGCTTGTTTTGCCCTGTAAGGCCATCCATCTAAGAGAAGGATACTCTAACCAAATCTATGACCTGAGGACTTTGCTGTCACCATCCAAGCTCGCTAGGCCCTGACAGATAAACCTTAGGTGTAAAGAGTGGGTCAGTTCCGCAATCACTGCGCCTTACCTAAAATATGCACTGTGCATTCCCAAAGGGTTTATTCACATTTGCAAAGCCCTGTAGTGACAGGCAAGGGATGAAACAGCAGGTGAAAAGGTGCACTGGAAGCCGCAGATCCAACTCTGCAATGCAGGTGGTTCAGGACATTGGTTGCTTGAGATTGACCCAGCAGATGACAGTCTTGTTTGGCAGCATCCCGAATGACCAAGCAGACTTTTTCAAAGAGAGCACTGCTTGATGTGTCTAATGTTACTGTCCTTGAATAGGCAGAGGTCACCAGTATTGAGGCCATGTTGCTGAAAACACAGCTGTGCTGGGCAGTGCTCGTCTCCAGCTTGGAGGATCATCACCTCCCTAAGATTGTGTTCTACCGTGAACTCTCCACTGGCTGCAGAAAGAGAAGTGCCCCAAAGAGGAGATATAAGGACTCCCTGAAATAATTTCTTAGCCTTACCATATTTAGTACCATCAGTGATCCACCCTGGCCTCCAACTGGGAGGTTTGGAGACACATCATACATGACGCTGCTGTCTCTTTTGAGAACACATGCAGAATCAGTTTCGAGGAGAAAAGACAACGCACCTAAGGAGACTCTTCCACTATGCTATTTGGAAGTAGACTTATCTATCCTGCATTGGCCTTTTTAGCTATCAGCGTGCTTGTAGTAAGTGTAGGTACAGCCCTTCTCAAATCTTCATTCGCGAAGCCAAGCCATAATGATTTGTCATTCATTATGTATTGCCAGCCGGAGGACACTTCCTAAGCCACTATGGGCTGTAGAATTATATATATCATCTGCACAGGTGACCTGTTTATCTGAATGTAGGCATCTATCTGAAGAGTTTTATGCTGAAAGGCTGAAGTATATTTTGAGCATTTTTCATGTGATAGTGTAATAATCTTGTAAGGTGCTAACCACTTTCATGATATCACTGCTTAATATGAGTTTAAAAAGTCATACAGAATTTCATTCTTCATGCATTTTTCTCCACCTAGGTCATCTTTGGAGCTCATTTCTCATTTCCATCCCACGTTTTTATCATTCTAGCAGAACAGTCAAGCTGTAATTTTTATTTATGCTTGCTCGTTCCTTTTCTTTTTAATCATTCCATCTAACAATTATCACACCTACTGACATGTAATTTTACTGGTTTAATGGTTGTGATTAAACTCATGATTTCAGTAGATTCCCACTACAATCACCTTCATCTTGACATCTTAAATGCAGCTCTTACATCCAGGTTCTTGCTGCTATCAAGGTGTATGGCTTTAGGTGATGGCAAGTGGCTGTAGTTGTCCAGGCACAGAGAATTTGCAAGGAGAGTGGGATAGGGTGCTGGGAATGTGTGTGGCTGAGGTCAGATGGCTTTTATGGCTAGGTATAATTTAAGACAAACCTTACAATTCTGCTGTGGCCTTAAACTGTTTGCACTTTATTTCCCAGTCTGGCTTGACATACCTGCACTAGCTCAGGTCTGCCAGAGAAGCAGCTGTTCTGGGGTCCTGCATGGCTGTGTGACTCTCTTGTCCCCACACTGGTTTACACTGAAGCCCAAGGTGACATGAATTCAGAGCTTTTGGTGCCTGCAGTAGCTATATTAAATGCAGCACTTCAGCTGCAGCAGTCACACCTTTGTAGCACAGACGTAGTCACATGAAACCAGCCTCCTGGGAGGCAAAGACAGCTTAAAATTATTCATACCTTATATTCTGCCTCAGCAGTTCTGCCTAAGAACCTGTATCTTGAGAAAGCACTTCCTTCCTCATCATATGCTTCTCATTTTGTCATTCTTTTCTCCACTCTAAGATCGCTATGTGAGTAGGTTTATACAGATGCACATTTCCTCAAAGTAAAAAAAAAAAAAAAAAACAGTTCCAGAAATTAAGCAGCTGTATTACTAAGGCAGGGTTCTTAACTAGCTCTGCTGAGAAGCTCTGAAATTTGTAGGGTTATGGCTTCCAGATTAGGTCTGTCTGGCTCAGGCTGTAAGTGCTATAGACACCCATGCAGACAAATAGGTTTGTGCAGAAGTACAAGAACAGATTTCATAGACTCTTAGAGTTAGGCTGGAAAAGACTTTTAGGATCATCGAATCCAATCATTAACCCAGCACTGCCAAGTCCATCACTAAACAATGTCACCAAACATCACATTTATGTCTTTTAAATACCCCTAGGAATGGTGACTCAGCTACTTCCTTGGCCAGCCTATTCCGATGCTTGACAAGCCATTTTGTAAAGAAATTTTTCCTAATACCCAACCCAAATGTCCCTGGCACAATTTGAGGCCGTTTCTTGTCCTGTTGTTCATTATTTGAGAGGAGACTGATACTCATCTTGCTACCATCTCCTTTCAGTTTTCTCATGCACCAGTCAAGGCCATGGATATTTAGTCACTGAAGGGGAAAAAACTTAGGCAAGGGATATAATAGCTTGTTCTCTAGCTTACTATTTGCAGAATAAGGGTCTGAGCAAAGATTTATATCGGAAGAAATCACAGGAAAATCTGGTAATGCCAAATGAATTGTGAAAAATTGGCATGACATCTTTTTCACTGACTACAGAAGTAAAACACGTGCTCCGGTAATCCTGGAGAAATACTGATAGACATTCCTCTTTAATGTTTCCTGATGGAGAGCTTAGGAAGTGTTGAAGCTAACAATATTCTTGTTGCCAGTTACTTTGGCTGCCAACTCCAGCTCAGATTCTCTGACTAGACAGAGCCAATTAGCAGTATTTCCCATCCTGGTACTGGATGTAAGTGATTTCCAACAGAGAACAACTTAGAGAGGTTCCTGCAGTATCAACCAATTACCAGCGTTCCATTGGCAAATCTGGTAGCGATACTTCAAGAGCTGTGCTAAGCTGGAAGCCATTCTCACCTGCTACCTCACAGCTTTGTTTTACAGGCTTTTACACATTTCAGAGATGCTAGTAGCTGCAATGTGGAAAATAATGCTGTGATTGTGGTTTGAGATCCTGTTTCAGCAATGAACTCTTCCTTGTTAGGTTGATCATAGCAAACTGGTAGGTGAAGTAAGCAGGGGCTCTATCCAGTGACAAAAGATGTCTACATATATTATGTGTATGTTGTATAAATACTTACACATAATTTTTAAAATTTTCATAATTAAAAAGTTTTTTTCTTTTCATTGTATCTGCCCTGTTAAATTTAGGCTGATAATAAATGTGGGTGCAGTCTTGTAATGCTTACACAGGTAGTGCTTACTCTAAAAATCCTATCCAAGATGCTATGCTTTCTTCTGTTACTTGCTTGTTATTCTGAAATGATATTTGCTTTCATTCAGAGCAACTTCCTATGAATTATTGATTGTCTACTCTTGCACCCATTCTTTATTGCAGATCTTTGTTTTAACAGTGAAAGGGGTCTTAGTGTGAAAAAGGATCATGACTGTTCCAATGATTTGCTTGCATGAAAGCACATCATAAGAGCTTTTTAGAGTATTGCAGATCCAGAAGGCCTGGACCCAGGAAGATAATTAACAGTGTCAAAGGCCATGAGATCTTTAGGTTTAGAAGCAAAGAAAGATAGTCTGAAATACACAGTGATTAAAAAGTAGTTCAATGGAAACTTAACAGTATTTGTTGCTTGAGAGTTGAGTTTATTTCATGGTGGTGTGATATAACTTTTTTTTCCGTTAATAAATGAATTTTTTTAATTAATTATGCTCAGGCACAGATTTTGCTGAGTTTATTTTTATTTCCAACTTTACTAGATTGTCCAAATACAGTTTTACTAAGAAAAGTAAATATGTTAAGAGTTGGTTCACTGCTTTGGCTTCCTCCTTTTTTGTTTTACCTTGTCTAGCTTGGGGAACTTCTTTCAACATGGTAGATACTCTCCAGCATAATATTTACTTAAAATGCATTGAGGCTAGAGATCTGTGTGCTGCTTAATTAAATCATTGTGGTCAGTGTTTGAATAGAAAATAAAAGGAATATGTGTATCTTCAGAGGCTACTGTTGCCTTTAATTATTTTAGATGATAAAATATCTAAGTCAATATTTGCTCAATTAATTTTGGTAATAACCTTAGTGGTCTGGAAGCAGTATCTTTTTATATATTTAGGTCATGATCAGGTATATATAATATTTACTGAATCTATAGCGGCGCTTTGCAATTTGAAAATTATTGTTAATTAACTTCTTTGCTTAAATTCCTGCAAGCTGAATTGTAGTCGATGAGTTATCATACTATAAGCAAAAAATTCTGAAGCTATTTCACAACCGTAGTCATTTGATCCAAATTAGGTCCTCCGTCAATGCAGAAAAATCAATTCTTTAATGCTGTATTTCTATAGCATTATTTTGTGTTTTAAAATACCGCAATATTCCTATATATGCTGCATCTAATTCTGGGAAGCAGAGAATCAGGAATGGGATGGGAAGCCCTGATGCATCTATGAATCTTTACTGAAATGGAGGTGTCCACTGGCCTAGCTCTGGAATGACAGAGAATGGTCACTGTGTAGTGCCAGCATTCTCTTTTAATATTTTGCAAAATAACTGAAGTACTTAGTCTTTCTCACTACTTAAATCTATGTTATTTATATTGAACATTTTGCTGGAGCTGAGAATTTCTCAGTTTGATGAGAGTTACTGGAGTTACTTGCAGGGGACTGTAATAATAGCATTGAACATGTTTCTCCAAAAGGATAAGAACAGCACTTACCTGTCGTAGAGTTTAATTGAATGCTTAATTTATTCTTTAGAAAGCCGTCTGTTCTCTCCAGAGAATTATTGGCTTGAATAAAGTACTTTTTGTTCTCTAATCTCAGAGAACAAATAGCTATACCATGGTTATGCAGATGCAAACAACTCTTCCCATCCTTTCAAAGTCTAAACTGCACTCCTTATCTTCCTAGGAGGAAGAAAGAAAAAAGGCGATCCTGGCAACTTCATGGTGCTGACCACTTGGGGATTTCATTCTGAGTGAGGAAGGTTTTGTATTTAGGGAATGAGGATGGAAAGAAGCACTTAGTAGCTTTGGCAGCAAACAAAAATGCAAAGATAAGAATCTGAAAGCCAGGTCTGGAGAGCATGTTTTTGTACAAAGTTGACACTGCTACCTCCAGACTGACAGTGATCTCAAAGTACAGCTGCTCAAATCCATTGAGCAGAATGGCATGTGGGAAGGATTTGGGGTTTTCTCAGAAATCTGTGAACTGCTTTTTTCTGCATTCTGTAACTTCAGAGTAACTGTGAATTCTTTCTTTGTGCTGCTAGTTATAATTTTGTTTTAAGGAGGGCAAGCTAAATTTTAGTAGTGCTTGGGTATCTTTTTCATTTCATAATTCATGAAGCAACATAGAAATGGTTCTCTTTCTTCAGCACAGTTCTTATTGAGCTAGTATAGAAGTGTGCACCTCAAAATCCAAAAAGGATCTGAATCTATGGTCTGAAACTTTTTTTGAAGGGATCTAGGGAGGATGATGTTACTTGCATGGGTGGAAATGATAGCAATTTGATATAACTTAGAATATTTGTGTGACTGCTGCTGCTAAACCCATGACACTGGTAAATATACTTATCTCTCTTATTGGTCAGATGAGTGTACTAAAAGGGAATCTGAAGACAACTGTTAGGACATTGGAGCTGGAGAAAGCACAGTGAATGATAAGACTGATTTCAAAACTTTTCAATAGAATGTAGAACCTGACAGTAGTTTTTATTCACTGACATTTACCTTCTTTTATTCTTCGCAAACCTGTTTGTGCAAGATGCAAGGGACAAAAAAGCTTATCACTGCACACTGCAATATATTATTTTGCTTTTTTTTTTTTGTTTTGGGGCTTTGAGTTTTTTTTTTTTTTTTTGGGTTTTTTTATTTTTTTTTTTTGTGTGTGTGTGTTTTTCTTTTTTATTTTTTTGTTTGTTTCTGATGTGCTGTTGTGGAGGTCTTTCCACTTGTGGATATTGTGTTCATCAGTTCATTAGTCTGTGGAAAAGAAGTACTTGGGTGTTTCTGATGAAGACTTGGTGTCTGTCCCGACTGCAAAAAGTTTAAGTGACAGAGTCAAGATAGAAGAAAATGGAAAGGCAGAGATGTGAATTAATGTACCAAATACTGATGGAAAAAACTGCAATAGCCCATTAAATGAAAGTATAAGGATTGTACCAATCTTTTGTGTATTACTATTAGCTAGGTAGTTACTTCTAGATGATAGATACATGTTCATGGACCAACAGCCAGCCTTAAGCTTTCTGAAGAGCCTCCATGATCAGAAAGCACAGTTTGTTGAGGTCAAGGTGCAATGCTCTGCCAGGGAACTTCTGTATCTATAAAATCATAGAATCATAGAATAGTTAGAGTTGGAAAGGACCTTAAGGTCATTTCGTTCAAAACCCCTTGCCATTCGTAGGGACATCTCACACTAAACCATGTCACCCAAGAATATGTCCAACCTGGCCTTGAACACCACCAGCGATGGAGTATTCACAACTTCCTTGGGCAACCCATTCCAGGCCTCACCACCCTTATAGCAAAGAAATTTTTCCTCAAACTCAATCTAAAATTTCCCTGTTTAACTTTGAACCCATTACCCCTTGTGCTCTCACTACAGTCCCTCATGAAGGGTCCCCCCCCAGCATTCCTATAGGCCCCCTTCAGATACTGGAAGGCTGCTATGAGGTCTCCACACAGCCTTCTCTTCTCCAGG
>JASSUY010041123.1:0-21347 GCA_032466535.1 Forpus xanthops
ATGCCGCGCCCCGGGGCACCCCCGCGGAGGCGGTGCGCACCCGCACGCCCGGCCCCGGAGCAGCCCCGCGGAGACCCGACGGGCCGCCACAGACTGGCCGCGCCGCGCCTCTCCACTACCCCCGAGCAGCCCCGCCGCCCTTGCTCGGCTCCCCGGAGGGAGCGTGTACACGGATTAGGGGAAGGGTATAAAGCCCGCCACACATATCCGCGGTCCAGGGCTTTAAGTGGGATTTGCTCGGCTCCCTTTGCCCCCGGCTTTCCCGCGCCTCCCGTTGCCTCCTTTCTCCGCAGGCGGACCCCGCGGGCCGTCCCGCCATCCGCCCGCTCCGCAGCGGCTCTCGGGCGAGAGCGTACGGAAGGGCATCCGGACAGAGTTTAGTCAGGGGCGAATTCCATCGGGAGCTGCTGCAAATCAGGGTGTAAAGGGCAAAAACAACTACAACAAGCTGAGGCTTCGAGAGCAGTGCTTAATGCCCCTAAGTAAGCTATTCTAATTATAGCAAACGGTTGGGATTAAGGGAGAGGGAGGAAAATTCTGTTATTTACAAACTGTTTTATACTTGGCCTCCCTTGCAAATCCTCTTGGGCGAAAGAGTTAGTCGGAGCCCCTAGGGAGCCGGCTTTCCCCGACGGCTCCAGGCTCTCCATCCCTCCCTCCTACCGGCCCTGCTTTGCGGCGCACGGCAAACCCGGGGAGTAACCGGGAAACGACCTGGGGATTCGCTGCACGCTGAAGGCCCCTCGAAGAGCCGGCTGCTTACCTTCAAGCCTCGCTGAGGGCAGGCTAGCAGGCGGGCAAGAGATGTCCTTTGCCGCCTCCGGAAAGCCCGCGTCCCCTCGGAGGCTCCGCCGGGCTCGGAGCGAAGCGGAGTGGGGCGATCGGTGCTGAGCCCGGAGAGGGGGGATGCGCCCTCCAGGGCCATGCGCTTCTCTTATATAGTCCGCACTGGCGTCCTCATTTGAGTACTATCGACCTGAGGTGGGTGGCTGTCGATGGAGACACCTCTGGTAATCACTCTTGGGCTCAGAGATGGTCTTTTCTGACAAACTTCCTCCTCCCCGTTTGTCCCCCGGTGGATGGCAACTGAAAACTGCGTTTGAAGTGGCTCTGATCTATTTGTGAAATTAGATTTCCCTGACGATTGGGAAGCGCTTACTAATAAAGCTGTCGGCTCAAGAGATTAAAATGTGCTTTAATTTAGCGGGATTCCCTCTGGAACACAGCAAGAGAACTATTTCCCTCCACTTGTTCTTATTGAACAAAGAAGTCGTGAGTGAAGTCTGAAGTGTGTATAAATTTTGTTCTGTTTGGATGGCAAGGAAAGTAGCAGACTGCCTTTGGTGGATGAATATACAAACAAGAGACCTTGTAAAAGTTTGTTTCTCAAAAACAGTTTATTTATTTTTTTGACAATGACACTTAACAAAAAGCTAGCAAAAAAAAAAAAAAGAAAAAAAATAGACCTAATGAAACCATTAAACCCACACGTTAAAAACTTGCCTCATACAGCCCTAAATATAAAATAAGTGAATAAGATCTCAGTTTTCAGAGGGCAATGCATAGAGATGCTCTGGGTAGACTGAAAAGCAACACAAGCTCTTAAAATTATACCAGACAACATTTCATGTTACAACAGAATTTTTAAGTAAAACTTTTTGTCAGAAGGTACCACTGAGATAATTACTTATAAGAGTGGGAGAAAACAAAAAAGGTTTTGGGATATCCTTCAAGATATGAAAATAGGGAATTTAGATTTGAAAGAGATTTAAACTATTCTGACGCATGTAATATCCCTACAAACAGTCTCTTTCCCCAAACTCTCATTTGTACACTTCTGTGGTTATCACAGGCAGAGTACCCTCAGGGCTGTATCTCACAGGGGCTGCGTCATTGCTGGTTATAGGAGCCATCTTCTCCCCACATCCACCTACTCTTGTGCCATCTACACTCACCTTTGAGGGTGATGCCAGAGATCAGGGATCAAACCAAATTTAACTAATGAAGGGTTACGAAGAGGTTCATCACACAATTTTTTTAGAGATCAGTGTTCTGTGCTAGACACACTGGTTCTGACCTGTGGATTCCCAGGGTAACAGAAGGGAAGTGTCAATCTCTTTCTCACTACATGATTTCCTGCTTTTACCTCTTTATTTGGGGCATGTAAGCAATTTTCTTTGGTGAAACTGATGGTTATGCTGAGTGAAGAGGGAAGGAGAGAGCAGAACTAAGCTGAGAAACAAAGCAACATATTAATTTAGCAGTTCCAAAAGAAATCCCACAGTTTCTCTTCTTTTGCTTCTTGTTTCTTTGCTTTTATTTTGCTCTCAGAGACATGTGGTTACCAAAGAATGGGGCTGAATTCTGTCCTAGAAGTGACCAAAGTATTATCTTGACTCAATCTCCTCTGCCCATTTTCATAACTAGTCAAAGATTAGGTTTACATCTTCTTCTAGCCCTGGGAGCAGGTCAAACAGGGGGAAAATCCATATGGTCCTGTTTAGGTAGCATAATTTTTCTGCTCATAAGAAAAATCAAAGTCTTTATTGGGTATCTGTTTGAGGCAGACAGCAGAATACTCAGAAGAATTAAATGCCATATTGCAAAAAGCAAGCAAATGATCCTTATTGTCTCCCTCACATCCACCAAAAAGATGTAACAGGTCTGCAAGCTGCTATAGCTGACTATGCAGTCTTGATGGACAGCATTCTAGAGCTACCATTTTAGGAAAGTCAGTGGCTCCTTGAGCAAAGATTTTCAAATATGTCACCTACATTCAGTGGGTTTCTAAGATATAAATACTATTACAAATACTAGCGCCACTATTTAAAGCTTTGTATCTGCACCCAAGTAGGCCCTTTACCATTAAGAGCTACCAATTTTTACCTTGTCCTCTGCCTCTGCTGTTGCTTGCTTTCATCCTTTGGAAAAACCACATCAGTCTTTCTTTGGATTGACATTATACCCATCCAGAGGGCAATAAACTGCTTTTTAATTACTGTTTTGAATTAAACCAAGCAGACAATGTTGGTTGTTTCATTTGTTAGAAAGATTTCTTTTTTCTTTTTTTCTTTTTATATATGCATTACCTTTTGTGTATTTTTTAATTAATAGACAGGAAGTCAAAGAAACAAGAGTGGGTGTCCCTGAAGAGCAGCTTGAGGGGCAGACCTATCAGGCCCTGAACTTACTACAATGATTTCCGTTCGATGCTGTGGGAGTTGGGACAAGCATTAAAACTAAAAGATCCAATTAGAGCCACAACACATCTAAATCACAAGCTTTAAGTAGCTTTTTCAGATTCTTTCTATGCCCAAGAACCTTAAAGACTTATAGAAAGGTAGAAAAGGTTTGTTTTTTATTACTGTGCAAAGCCTTTTCTCTTTTTTTAATTGATTTGTTATTTGAATTCTTCAGAAAGCACTTGAAAGAAGGACAACCAGACTACAAGCAGAGTAAGATGACTATTTTACTAATCCCAAGCAATTCTGTCAGGTTGAAAACCCATTCTCAGGTCACAACTACTTCTACCCTTTTGTTAGTAGCTCTTGTGTGCCTCCTCATCATTATATGGAGAAAGAACCTCAGCATGAGATTTACATCAAAGAGAGCATCTTAGGATTGCACTCAGTATCTTATTTCGGAGCTGAAAACTTGCTCATGGTGAGCCTAAATAGGTCTTGTTATTTGCTTCTTGTAGGCAATGGTTTTAAGTAAGTATATCATGGGGTTTTTTTCCTGTGGCATGTTCTTTTTATTTTCTGATCTTTCTTAACCACCAATCTATCTGATTGATATTAAAAGCAAACTAGCTAAATCAAAGTATCATAGGGCTGACAAGGACTTGGAAAGATGATCTAGTGCTTTTCATTGTCCAGATGTACCTATGTCATCAGGGCTCAGTAAGAAACCTAGCTTTCAATTTTTCCCGTCAAGCTCAACACTTCAACACAAATCCATTAAATGAAAAATTGGTAACTGTTGGTTTAGCAGTGACATTTTACCTCGGGATTTATACTGAAATATAAAAATTATCTAAATGTATTCCCAAAGCACACACTCAAATAAAAGGCTGAAACAAAGATTTAAAATTCAGGTGTCTCACTCTTTCTAAATAAATCTGTCAGCCAAAGATTTCCATGGCCACTCAGCTAAATCAAGGAAAAAGACAGAGAGAAAGCCTGGTTCTATTAAAGTCCATGGGAATTCTCCTGTTGACTTTCTTGAGCTGGGATTTAATGCAGGGTTGTTACTAAGGGAGAGGTGAGGAAGTGAAAAATTACCTCAAAAGTATGAATGTATTAGTCAAGACAGTAATTTATGGATGGCTGCTCTAATTTCTGGTAAGTAACAGAGGATTCCAGCTGTTGTTCAGATCACACTGTTTTCTTAAAATCAGAGGTTTCAAACAGCCAAATGTATATATATGAATCTACATGCCTTTTTTTCAAGCAGCTTTTAAGGCACAAGACATGCTAATGAACTGGATGACACTGGAAGGCTGGACTCTTAAAGAAGTAAAACAGCTTTACTAAAAGAGATGTGAAAATCAGTGTGTCACATATATATCATAACTTAAAGTTTAGTGTATTTTGTTACTCGATATTTTTTCAGTATTTTTTGGTAGGAATAGCACAGCAGAGAACTGTGGCATGTTCTTAACTGAATTTTAGGTAACAGCTCCAAACATTTATTCCAAAAATAAAGATCATCATATCAATTAAAAAATAGCAGATTAGTTTTATTATTACGATCATATCTAAATCTTTTCTTACTGTGGAGCTATAATGGTCTTTACTGGCTTTATTGTTAAGAAATTCGACCCAAATGTCACCATCATTTGTGTTTGGGGACATTTTGCACCTGTAATTGAGACATAATGAGTCATTTTTGGAGAACTTGCTCTGAGAGGAGCAGCTGGAAACATGAAGCTCCTGACCAAGATAGTTCAAGAAACCCCCTGAAAATTATCTTGCAAGTTATTCATATAGAAAAAAAAGAGGGGACAGGAGAGAAAAACAGGAGGGGCAGAGTCAGATAAGACTGTGAAATAAGCTCCTCTTCCTCTCTATTTACTCCTTCTTTTTTAAAAAAGTAATTTCAGGAATCTCCATCTTTCCTATCTTATCCCTTCTTTTCCCTTCTCCACAATTCTCATTTTATTAGCAACATAGGAATTTGAACATGTTGCTGAGTAAACTGCATGGGTTTTGTAGTGGAGGGTTTGTTCCTGCACCATCTGACCGACTGTCTGAAACTGAGACTATTCAGCTGAAGGTGACATGAGGGAGAAAGTACCAATCCCAAAACAGAGTCTGGGTCTATAGATATCATTTCACAAGAATTTGAACCATAGTCTCTCTGTTAGGCCAATTGGTATTGGGAACTTAATAGCAAGAAATGAATACTGCTTGCCTTTTACATTGTTCATGGGACAAGATCTACTGCAAACTTGCCAGAAGAAAAATGGAAAGTTTTTAAAACCTTGTCAGATTTTGAAGGGCCCAAGAGTGGTGTACTGAGAACAGGTCTCAAGGGCTGAGACATAACCAGTCTGACCAAAGGACCCTTTTGAACTGCTTTCAGTCGCTCACAAATGTTGTGGCATGTATTCAAAAGTAATTATTTGCATTGCCATGACTCTGAAGACTGACAGTTTAACTTAGAAAGTCTGCTATAATTTCTTTTTTATATTTTATTGTCAGCTTCTGATTCTAACTAGAATTACATTTAAAAAGGAAGTAGCGGATATACACATCGCCCCCCAAGAATCCTGCAGCAGGTACCTGCTGTTTTCTTACCCCATCATCAAATCAAAAATAGGTACCAGATAGCCCTGGTGGTTCAAGCCTTTTGAACACAGTCCTGGATTCTCAGCTGCGTTAGATGCACCACAGAAGACAAAGTCCTTTTTCCAAGGTAATGATAGTTTATTACACCTGTCATTATAGCTGTTATAATAATTAATTTAAAGATGCAGTGGGTCAAAAATAAATCTCTTGCCACAGAAGAGATCTTCACCATCTGCCCTTCGTGATTCATGATAGCAGGCAGGAACTTACTGACACCACCAAAAAGCTGCTTGGTGACCAGAATAACTGTGCATGTGACATGAGCTCATTAAAGAGCTCTCTCTGTCCAGCATGATGACCATCATCTAAACAGACAGATGTTTCCTTTCAACAAACCCAGAAACTGAGTGGCATTTTCAGGGCTTGGCAGCTAGGGCAATATCAAGTAGAAGGCCTTACATTCAAATCCTGGAGTCTCTGAGTCAGAAAAAGATGTTTAATTTCCTCTCACAATGAGAGCCCTCAATCAGGGGAACATGGACCTAGGGATTTTTGGAAGGAAAGGTTCAATGGCAGCCTTCACTGCAGATGTAGAGTCACTGCAGGTGTGATGCACCAGAGTAGCCTGAAACTAGAGCTCACTGATCCCCTCTGATGAACTACTCATCTTTAAAACAGAAAAATTTGATGGAAAAGATCAGTGTGTGACAAAAGAGAAGGCTTGAGAAGTTTCAGCAAAAAATTAACTGTAGGGACCACTCCAAATGGGAAAGTCAGCCAGATCAGATTCATGCCATCTCCAATGCAGAAGCACAGACATTAGATATCATTCCCTACATCAAAGACATTTTCTGGTGATATATTACATCAAGGACAGATTTCTACAGTGGTCTTTTGTGGATAACCTTTGGTTTCTTGTGTGATCTCTCAGAGGGTTCACAAAGTTTTCAGACCTGCTGCACACTAATGGTGTCAGTGCAAGAGATTTCTAAGCAGCATTTGACTTTGTGCCACAAGACAACTTAGTAAAAAACTAAGTTAATATGGCCTGCGTTCAGTGGATTAACAACTGGTTCACTGAGAAGCTTCATAATAAAAATGCTAATGAGGTAACCTCATTTAGTTGAATAATACACATCAGTGTGATATGGGAAGAGTTTTTCAGCAGGAATCAGTTTTTAGACTGGCAAGTGATAAAGAAAACTGGTCTCTGTTGTAGGCTGGTAGGAGTGCTGGTTCCAAAAGAGCACAATCCATCAGAATGAAGCCAGGAAGTGAAGTTGTTCGAGAGTGCATTCCTAACTCGGAAACAGGTGCTCTGAAAAAAAAAATAGAATAGAATTGGGCAAAGCAATGCTATTGATGTCCAGAAAGACAAATCTCAATACTATCACTGATGACACTGCTGCTCAAATCTTGTGCTTAAATCATCAATTCACAGCTTAGGAAGAATAATGAAAAATGGAAACGGATAAGGAATATTTTTCTTTTAAGTTTTGAAATAACATGTTAAAGCAAAAGACTCAAGTTTATCAAAGAACTTGGCCTAAAAATATCTGCTCCGGAAACAGAAATTTGATGGTCACAAACTCTTTAATTTAGGAACATGAATTTGGGAAAGACTATCTATAAAATTGAAATTACCACTGAGAGTGCAATGGAGACCTACTTCAAACAGAGTACAAGACATGCCTTTGCAGACTTCAGATGACATAGTATTTTTAAAAAGTCTAGAGGAAATTTCAAGTACTTGCTACTGGCCAAAAGACAAATTTGTAATGTCTGAAGGAACATCAGAGCAAAGAAAAACAAAAACAATGCAAAGCCTCAAGACCTTGCAGGCATAGGGAGTTTTTTAAATAAACTGACCCAGGGAGGCAGGTCATCCCCTTGTTATGAGCATCAGAATGCTTCTGCCTACCTGACCTAGAGGGAAAAGTCTTGTGATGCCACCAGCCCTGGTGGCTGATTTCTATAGAGCTTGTGATTATGATATACTGGCCAAGCAGCTGAAAATTTAATGATTTACTAATGGATCTTTTTCACATACTGTCTCCAGCTGTGAGAGTCTCCGGTGACTCAAAGGAAGGAAAAATACCAACCTTTTTCATCTTTCCCCCTCCTGAGGCAAAGGAGGCATCAAAGGGATGCCTAAGAAGCGGTCTCGGTCTTCATCAGGTGGCTAGCAGAGTTAAAGCAATGGAAATGGAGTAGGTGAGCAGCGATCCTACAACGTCTATGTTCACTCGAATACAGTTGCTTGTTATTTTTAATAGACTACATTTAATTTGTAGAAGTCTGTAGCCAATGACAATCACTTTATAACAAATTATCTCAATGTCTCTGGGCCTTATAAACAAATGAAAAAAACTGTTAATTTGCTAACATGAGGTTTGAAATCCTTTTAAATATCTTGCCATATGTTTGGTCCTCGCTGAAGCTTTTGATGATCATAAGTGCAATTAAAAAATTACATGTTATGTAAACATGGTGGCTTTTTTTTTCCTGATAAATTTAAAAAGAACGAGCATTTCATTTTTCTTTCCCTCTCCTGTACTGCAAGATTGTGTTGTTGAAGAGCTCAGCTCCAAAACCATAGGAAAAAACAGAACTACTGTCACTTCTGATTCTTTTTGTCCTATTTTTTCCTTTCTCCCATGCTTCTTCTAAATCTGAAATAATTACTTTGCCTATTCCTTTGACTGCCTCAGTTTCTCCTTGGCATTTACTCATTGGTCCTTCCTTCCTCTTTTCAGATATTTATCCCACACACAGTTCTTTTTTCTTTTCTTTTAAAATGACATGACATTACAGCTGAGGTATCAAAAGTTTACTCACGTAGTTTTTTACACATCCCTAGTATATTCAACAAACAGAAAGCTACTTAAGTTCTTTGTTACCAAGGTAAAGAAGAAGAAGCCATGCTAAACACATACAAATGCATAGCAAATTTTTGCTAAATCTTTGTTTCTTGGTACCTGAACTGTAGTAATTTAATAAACAAGCTAAATAACCCTTCTAATATGTTTTACTTTGAAATTTTTTTATTGTTGTTGTTGAAGTTTTTCACTTTTCTGTGGGGTTCTTTTTCTAAATTGACTTGTACATTTTTGAGGGAATAAAGACTGACTGACAGAAAATCAAGCTGTGTTAATTACATAGTATATTGTTGTTGGAGATTATTTTCAGTTTAGTTGAAACCAATATTAAAACTGGAAGTTGTGCTGAGGTTGAACATTCCTTGTTCTGAATTATTGCATCTTTTGCCACAATCTGCATTACAGATTAAGACAGACCTATAAAGGTGCTTGTTTGGCTGCTCAGAAGCAGCCTTGTCTGTATATAGGCCCTTCCCAGACTTGGGGAAGCTGCTGACCCTGCTCTGACAGATGGTAGAATGCAGGCCCTGGCATGTGGCCAGGGAATCTGATTCCCAGATGATGAATCAAAGGCTCAGAGATAGGGGAGGCTTGCCTTGTCTAAGGGAACAACCTAAGGCCCTGAGCAAGGGTAGTAATTGGCTTTTGTTGGTGACTGGTTTTTGTAGGATAAATACCTATTTGGAAAGGCTTTTTTACCTGAATGGCCATGTCAGGTATGTGCCTGACCTGAGGAAAAGAGAGGAGAGCCTGCAAAGTCCACCTGCAGTTATTTACCCACTTCTCAGTTTTGCCTCTCAACACTACTCCACTATTCATAGGCAGGCATTGGAACAGGCTTCCCAGGGACGTGGTAGAGTCACTGTCCCTGGAAGTGTTCAAAAAAACATGTAGATGAAGCCCTTAGTGACATGGTTTAGCAGGGGACTTGGCAGTCCTGGGGTAACAGTTGAACTCATTGATCCTAAAGGTCTTTTCCAACCTAATTGACTCTATGATTCACAACTAGAAAATTACATGAATATTCATTATATTTTATTAAAAACTTTCTTTATTTGGCCTGTTTTTCTGAGGCAGTGAATTCTCAAAGAAATTTACGTTATTTGTCTGTGGCTTCATGCACAATTTAAACCAATGTAATTTGGAATGGCTGCCAAAAAGATCAATGCCATACACTACTTGCCTCTGGCCAAATTTCTGCCCCTAAGTTTCCACCTTGGTTATGTTGGCAAAGGAGTTCAGGTAGTTGCTTGCTGAAATGGGTCAAGATTTCAAGCTGAAATTAGTTTCCCCATGAAGCCCATTGTAATTTATAACTCCTCATGTAAATATGAAGTAGATATCATGGAGAACTCAGTGAAGAGATTGTAGCAAGGGAGAAACAGGGATGCATCTACCAGAAGCAATGCTGACTTACAGTGTTCACAAATATGTGGCTGCAGATGAGACTGTGATGCCCTTTGCCCATCCTAACAGCATTTGAATGCACTGGCCATTTCAACTACATTGACAGATGTGTAACAACAAATGAATACATCCTCATATTTCTCTAACCATATAAGCCAAAATCAGAGGGAGAAATATATTTGTGCGTGGAGAGTGAAAGGAACTAAAATTCTTTATAAGGGATGTCCTCCTCTTCTGTCCTCCTTCCCAGAAAACCAAGAGAGAATTAACTCGGCAGGAGGTGGACCCGGTACTGTGTTCACTACTTCTCCATCTTTCCTATCTTATCTGCTATTTTCCCTCCTCCACAATTCTCATTTCATTAGCATCACAGGAATTTGAATATGTTGCTGAGTAAACTGCACAAGACTCCTGCAGCAGCTGTGCTAGCACTCACCTGCTAGGCAGCACCAAGACATGCAAAATCTGACTGAAGGCTAGGCAAAGGCTATATTTCCCAAGCCCTTTCTTCCCTCCCCTTCTAAATAAAACGCTATAAAATAGATCTCATGTTCCAGACATGACGCTTTAAAGGTTTTATGAAAATGTGAAAGAAATGTGTTTCTAAAGCTTGTGGATCTAAGATAAGCAGATTTTCCTGGCCCATACAAAGACCCTTAGCTCTTTGAGGAGGAAGACTGAGTAGGGGATAGCCTCTCACACTGCCTGTAACATATGGACCTTTACTAAATGAGACTTCAGCAGGTTTAACTTATTTGGATGTAAGTCTTACTAAATATTTGGAGAGTAATGCAGATGAAAAGAAAAAAAAAAAGAGAAGACCAACCTTTTTTTTCTACTACACTGTAAGCTCTGTAGGGCAGAAGAATAAATGCTGCCTTCAGTGCTGGAAAAGAAAGAATATAGATGTCTCTGACAAATCACTCCAGTGATACAGTCAAGGTACTCCCACTCAGTTATCTGAAGCAGCTACCTATCTAAAATGAGCTTCACAAGTACTTTAATCCGTAGCTCAATTATCTCCTAGTAGAAGATTACCTGAACAACAAAATGATGGAGAGCTAAACATCAAGGACTTCATTGTCCCATTAGGTGCCATTGCTTTTTTCAGTCCTATTCACTTCACCTTTATCTCTATAATCTCTTTCTATATTGTCGAGTTCATCTTTTGCTTTCTGTGGAAAAATTCATTTCTACCATTATTATTAGCAGTAATAACACTAAATGAGTCAAGGAGAAAATTTAAGAAGGAAAGATAACAAGCTGAGTGGAGGAGGTAGAAAAATTTCTGAAAGGACTGTTGAGTGAGTGCAGGAGCAGTGATGCAAGAAAGAGGAAAGACGAAAGGCACGGAAGAGTTAAGAGAGGAGGAAAAGTCTGAGTCAATGCAGAGTAGGAGGAGGTGATTAAGAAGGAATCAAGAAGTTGAATGTTAAGAGGAAAGAAGAATTTTGTTACAGTGAAATCAGAAGGGCAAAGAGAAAGAAATGGAAAGACAGAGAAAATCCTGAATAGGTTGAAGAAAGGAAGTTGTACTCCACACCTTTTCTATAATGTGAATAAACTGAAGAATTTGAAGAAGAAATGAGGGAATTGGAATAGATTGGATAGAAAAGAAGAAAAGGATTGTGAGCTGGGGTAGGAGAAGAAATCAGAAAAAGTAAAAAATATGTATTTAATATATGAAGGGGAAGAAGCTGAGGGATATAGGTATTAGTCTAAGTATTATATTGAACTTATTTTCATTGATAACGAACAGGTCTTTCCACCAGATGAATTAACTTTGGAGCTGAACAACAGAAAAGGAAGTAAGGAAAACCAATCAAGCTTTTATAAAAATGGGGAGGGGCATTTAAAAGAGAAATACTACTTTAAATGCAATAATTTATGGAGAAAGCCCATTGTCAAAATGTCACCAAATACATACCTGAAACACATGGATAGGTCAGATACATTTCATACACTGTTCTCAAATATAAATTGTCTCAAAATAGACTTTCTTTGGTATTTTATTTGGAATTTAAGCTATTTACTAGGTGAAAAAGTCCCAAAGCAAAATATTTTCCCTGGAATAGGGCATTACATTGCATTTGCCTTGCTACTGAAGTAAGTGAAAGACGATGACTTTGCTGTTGCTTAACCACAGATGATGTTCTTTAGCTATTATCTACTTGTGCAGTAACCCTGAGCTTTTATAAATTGACTCTAAGAATTGCTGAAGCATGACACATTCATAGCTTTCTAATATCTAAAAGCTAAAGGCACTGGCTCATCAGGAATTCCCCAAAAATTCTCTCCATTCTCTTAGATCATTCCTATCCTTCTGAAATGCCCTGCTTGCTCCTTTTTTATAATATCCTAGTGTCTTTCACTCTCATAGGCTCTCAGTACCTCTGTGGTTCTCTTTTCATTTTTCTTGAGCCCTATTTGAATACTCTTCTGAACATCTGCACTTCTTGAAAGTGTGTTGAACATGCTTCAGTACAGTCGTAGCTAAAGGACACATTTGAGAAGGGCACTTCTATACACCACAGAAACACAGAAACTCGTTAGGTTTAGTCACTGAAGGAACCCTGCTCCATCAGAGAGTACTGACTAAACAAGACATATGGATCCTGCAGGAACCCACCAAAAATATTCAACAGAAACGATACAGGCAGCCTGCCTTGAAAAGACACTACTCATTTGGCTGGCAGTGGGATGGGCAGGTTGCCGATGCCCTGGGATCCTCCACTTCCCTGTCAAAGCAGCTGGCTCCTCAGGCAGCCAACAAGCCAGCACGGCAGCTGGGCAGCTGAGCATCCAGGAAAGCAATCAGAGGGGTGGAAAGCAAAGGAGTTTGGCAGCTGTCAGATCAAGAGAGACAGAGAGAATCTCATTCCCATGAAAAGTATCAAGTTTCTGACTTTCTTCTGATCCAGGAGAAAATATATACACAGGTGTGTGTGTCCATACTATGTTAAAAAAGGTAACTTACACGCATGCCTATGTGTTCATATACACCTGTTTAAAAATGCTGCTGCTTGTGTGAAACAAAATCCTTATTCCTGATGGCTGTAACAAATTGTTGCAGTTCTCTGCCATGGAGTTTCTAACTAAGCAGTCAGTGGCCAAAATTAGGAAAGATAATTTCAGGGACCCCGGCTGATTAAAGGAAATGTCATTACATTGTCACTGCACATCATTACAATGAAATATGATCCAGTGTATGGGATTAAACTGAAAGAATATAGCTTTTTTAGTCCTGCATCAAACAATCATTTAAAAAAAAAAACCAAAAAAAAAACCAAACACCTGTTTTAAAGCTTTATTAAGTATGAAGAAAATAGGAAGGCAAGAAAAATAAATATAGTTAATATACTCATATTTAAAAATATATATGTATGTGAAGTAAAGCTTCTGTGTTAGCATTACATGTTCTTACATTTCTCCTGCTCTTACTCATTGTAAGAAAAATATTCCTCAGTTTGATAGTCCTCAGAAGAAAGATAAAACATAATCTGAAAAGATCCTGAGCTCTTTCTGATGACTTTCTGATCCTGGATCTTTGAAACTAAGGGCCAATTAAGGCAAAGATTAGTGAAAAAAAGTAGTAAAGGCAGGAAACATTATGGTCTGTCTCTAGTATGGACATACTGCTTCAGAGAGAGGAGTAAGCCCTCCATCGCAGCAGCTGCTGAAGGAGGCGCTCAGCAAAGCCACATGAGTACAGTGAAGATGTTACTTTCAGCTGATCAAAAGTTCAAGCAGGGATGCAGTCCTGACTGGCTGGACCAACCTTCTTGGTTTTGTGTGGTCAATGTGTGGAGTAGGGGAGAGATGGAAGACTGAGGCAGAGGCGCACAGGTGTCTTGAAGGCACAGGTGTCTGACCACAGGAACAAACAATACAAATCTACAATTAACACTTGTTAAAAACTGGTTATGTCCCCTTGTATGTATGAGAAGCAGAAATTATAATAAGAAGTGAAGTATTAAAGAAGCAGGAAGCCTACCTATTTCATTTTTTGGTTATCTTGAATGTGGAAACCACTTCTTTCTCTAAACCTTAAACTAGTATAGAAACCCAAAGTATTTTGTTTTCTTTTAAATAAGCTCTCAAATCTTATTTATTAGATAATGGCAAGTTAAAGACACTCTCCTGAATAAAAAAAGTAGGTTTAAACTAAAGTTAGCATTATAATATTTTTTGTATTGATGATGAAATATTTCTTCTCTTCTAAAGTACTTAAGTAATTCAATACCTGCACCATAAATATAGGTATCAGTGCTAGGAAGCTTTGATCTTCTTAATGCTGGCAGGCCTCTGTTGCCTCCCACTCTCGATTTTAACAGTAATTTAAACAGCAATCCTTTTGAGATAAAAAGATTACAACTCTATGAAAATACTCTCTTACAAAATTCAAACGAGCATTCATGAAGCTTGTCAGGCAGCTTTGCTTGCCTTGTACTTCCACAGTGCATGACTCTGACATCTTTGGTTTGCACTGAACAGTTTCCTCACACTAGCAAATGCAGTGGCTGCGGACAGTTAGAGGCCAGTTATGAGAGAGTGCCAAATCTCTTGCTCTGCTAAATAGTAAGTGTGACAGCACCTTCTATGCTTTGCAGAAATACACATTGCAGTAGGTGCCACTGTGTACGCAGAAGCTTTGCTCAGCTCATTACTGTAACAAGCAGCTATGGTGCCTCCAAGGAGATAGTACCTTCCTGGAGCTGACCATGGTTCCAAGGGTCAGGATTGGAGCTTAGAGTACTACTTGCATACAAAAGACAAGCAAGCATGCCTGAAATACGTTAAAATAGCCTGCTAGTTATTTTAGAACAGATTTCCCTACATAAGAAAATAACAAAAGCAATATTTCCTAATAAATTTCTATATAGTGTTATGACATATAGAATCATAGAATCATAGAATAGTTAGGGTTGGAAAGGACCTTAAGATCATCTAGTTCAGCTGATTAATACTGCCAGAAACACTTTTTTTTACCTATTTATTTTTTTAAAACTATAAATCAGCACTTACAATTGGCAACACAAATATCATGGATCAAATACGGGGCTTCTGGAAAAAATGCATCAGTTATTTTGTAAGAGGACTTAAATTCTCTCAATGTGTTTTGGAAGGGCTATAAACCATTTGCTAAAAACTGGAAAAAAAAAAAGTCTTTTATCCACATTTTTTATGCCTAAATCCCTAATCTAGGGTCCAAATAATGTAACTGAAGTATAAAGTTTCACACAGCAAAAATCTGGTTTTGTGTTAGTTATAACACAGCAGGAATTGTGGCATTACTCATGGTAAAATTTATGCTACAATCTTTCTAACATAGATAGCTACAACTTCCAATAAAGTCAATGAAATTGAGTCATTGAAGATGTGCTTAAAATAAGGTTTGAATAAGTTGCTTGTAAGTGTGCAAATCTTTTGAATGATGAAAAATAAAGACAAAAATATTGAAGAAAATTTAAGCATATTCTGTTTGTTAGTTTTTGCACTTAGAACCCTCATTAAAGACTATTCAGACATTGAAGATAAATAGTTTATATTAATAAGAGTTTAGTAAATTATTTTGCTTTGCCTTTGACTAATTTCATAGGTACTGGTAAGGACAATTCTCCTTTACATGTTTAAATATGTATAACTCTCATGCAGCAACCATTTCCCTTGTTTTTTTCTACTAAGATCAATGTGATAATGATAAACAGAAATGTGGCAACCAGTGGTTTGCATTGAGAAGACTTCATGGTACTTCTCACAAGATTTGTGCCATGAGCAAAGATTTTCTCCTTCAGGCAACCAAATCATAGCATACTTGGGAACTCAAATTTCTTTATCTCTTGGAGCTGTCACAACCAGATGTTTTCTGTTAAAAACATGCTTGCAGTGTCACATGAATGATACAAATGGAGAACTGCGCTGAAACAGACAGAACCATCCAACTATTAGGAAGAAAAGCTAGCTTAAAGGGTGCATATTTCACGTGGTGTGAAACCCACATTAAAAAAAAACCCATCACGAGACCCAGTAGGCTGAAAAATATACATCATCATCTTTAACAGTGTAGCACGTTCAATTTCAGGTAAATTTTGCAGTTTCTAGTGCATTATCTCAGTGGGATATTAATGTTAACTTATTTGTTGCCAATAGATGGCAGTGATCTCTCAGTTTCCTGCAGGAATAAAAATCGTGGAACATAACTCAGCTATCAGGAGATGGGTAGGTATTTCGGCAGTTCCTTCTGTAAATCCTAGAGTTATTGTTATTATTATTATTTTGCTTTTAACCAGACTATTACCATACTTTCATATATTCTGGTATGAGGTAGTCCTTAGATTAAGTAAACCTCTTTTGATGCCCAATTTGAAACAAATTTCATGTCCTGGTATCAGCCTTTCAGACTGAAGTCTCACCAGTTAGGCTATTCAACACAAGTGAACAGCTTTACTTTCTTTCTTTCTACCATATATTACATATTTTGTAGAGACCTCTTCCCTGCTGTCTTCTCTTTCTGCTCTTTGATGAGTCTCATGCTTCATGGGCAGCTAAGAAGGGTGACTCAGCAGGCAGTGACTGCTCTCTTTGGGAAGGCAGTCAAAAGCAAAGTGAATAGCCAATGAGTTTTGAATGATGAAAATGGCAAATTGTTTGAATAAACAGGGTTATGTTACTGGTGATGCAAAGAATGCTCCTCAGCTGGTGTATGAGATAGATGCAAATTTTCTCCTCGTAGTTCCTGTAATCAAAACAGTAATCAGATATCATGCTGTTCAGTCAGCATGAAAATAACAGAAAGGAAATGTGGATCTTCAGCAGGTCGCTATTAGTCTTTTTCAGACTCAGGTGTTCCTTACTGGACTGGAGTCCCTCATGCCTCTCAGCAGTGTGAATTTATTTTCTTGAGTGACTCAGGACATGCAGACGTTCCTGTTCATGCATTGCAAAGATCAGCCAGGTCCTTGAAAGGTCTGAGTATGTAGATGATGAAATATGCAGCACATTCAAAATTTTCTTTTCCAGCACTTGCACAGCTTGCCCATACACAAGGTGACTTTGGCTCAGATCTGATCTGTGACAGCCATGCCTTCCCCAACATGTTTCAGTCCATATCAAACCATCTCATAGGCTGGGTGAAGGAGTTAACTAATTTCCTTGTTTTAACTACTTCCATGACCACTCTCAGTTATTTACTTTCTACCACTTAAAAGAAAGTTGGACACTTCTAAATCATTTCTCAAGGCTTCGAGAGTTATTAAGTTGACTAACCACTACAGATCCATTAAAGGACTTAGACATTTAACTCCCACTTTAAATACCTAAATCCAATCTGTAGATCCTCAAAATATCATACTTATCTGTCACTTCACCATAGTTCCATCTGTAGTCTGAAAGAACTTCTGTTTCCATAGAGTCTTCTAAATATTTCACGATCAGCCAGACACTGAAGCTTCAGCAAGATTAGCAAATGAAGACTTCACTTGCTGGGGCAACTCTCAGAACAGTATTTACATACACACAACCCAAAGGAGAAGCAACAATGGCAGTACACTTTTACTCATTATCACAGTCATCACAGATTTACCTGGAAGGGAGAAAATCAAGGCTAACATCCTTTTCTACCTAAGAACTGTTCAGACCACAGCTCTGAAGAGAATTCCCTAACTCCAGGCTGCAGAAAGTTTTTCAGTTTTCCAGCTGCTGCAATCTGTATGGTTCAAAACTCACAGGAACAGAGGATCAGCCATTCCTCTCTTCTCCTTTCCTAAAAACTTCCCAATCTGTTAACTCATTAAGAACTCCCCATGTGAGAGAGGAACTCTTTTTTACTAGGCACATTCATTGGCAGCAAAATCTTGCCTGGAGGTATTCTCTACATAAATTGACAGGATAGGCAAAAAGCTGGGAGTGTTGCTATCTCTGCTTTACAGATGAGACATCACAGTACAAAAAGAAGAAATGTCTTGTTTACTTATGCCCACAAGAGCAACAGAAGCTGATCCAGGGCCTCTGAAGTCCCATATCACTGCCTTAAAGACTATGAAGGTAACAACATAGGAGATGCCTATTTACGGTGGAATATTTCTGGGTGAGGTCAGATCCCTGAGGCAGCCTGAAAGCAGCAGCTGCTGGGAATACGTAGAACATATCTACTCTTGGTCAGCTGGCGTGTGTGTAGTATAGGAAGCTCTAACATTGCTTCAGCCCTCATTACCACAACTTTCACACCGTATACAATTCAAGCAGTTGTGAATAAGTTTATAAGACACAGAAATATCTCATTTTTTCTTTATTTGGATAGTATATTCAGGAAAAAAGTCAACTTATCTTTACATTTGACAGTTTGGATTAACACTTGTGAAATATATGTAGCTACATCTGCTTGCACTGCTATTTTTACCAGTGAAAAAGTCATATTGCTCCTCAAAAAAAAGTTGTATGTTTGAGTTTTGAACATTACATGTGGAGTAAATAACTTTTTGAACTTGGTTGCCACCATCCTTACCTTGAAACTCAAAAGAGGTGTACACACCCCCCCCCACACCCCCTCTTCTGTGCTTAACACTATTCCCAATTTCTCTACCTCTTTCCTTGCAGCGGTGCAGGGGGACTGGGAGTGGGGGTTGTGGTCAGTTCATCACATGCTGTCTGCCATTCTTTCCCCCTCAGGGGAGGACTCCTCACAGTCTTCCCCTACTCCAGCATAGTGTCCTCCTAGTCCTCCATGAAATGTCATACCAGGCAGAGAGTAAAGGATACCAGCTCTACCTAGCACTCAGAGCTTGACGACTGAAGAGAGTTTTCTGGTACGGAAAATCACTGAAAGACGTTTAACTGGAGATAAGTCACCCCTGTCAAGAATAGAAAGCAAAGATGGGAACACATTCTTACAAATCCTTTTACTTTTGTCTTAACCTTGCTGAGTTTTGCCTGTTTAAAAGTGATGTTGCTCTAGGTTATCTTACCTTACTTTCTTAACGTTTTCACATTAACAATGCTAGCAAACATGCAGAAAGACTGTGTGGCTCCAGATACTGTTATAATAGTGAATACAGGCTGCAGTAAATTTATTACTTATTACAATTTTTTTGCTTATTATTATTAAATTTATTAAATATAGCAGAACTGCCTTGCATTATATTTATGCTTACATAAATGACACTTGATAAAATACACAAGAAGTTTAAAGTAGTTCATAGGATCTCCACAGCTCAGGCAAATTAAGAGCAACTGCATTTTATTCTTTCACTCACTACACCCCAAATTATAAAAGTCATGCTACAACAGTTTAGATTTGAAGGTAGAAAATGGGATATGAAACTGAATGACTTCATGTAGGATCTCCCTAACTTTGTTTTTAAGTAGAAACAGACATAATCTGATATTATTTTACTCGTAAACTAATAAAACCAAGGTATGCTCAGCAGAACTAAGAATTATTATGATACAAAAAGCCCATGTAAGAGAAAAGGAAAAATGGCAAATAATCTGTTGCATCTTTCTCATTAGGATGCCTCCAACATGAGATGCACAGCTGAATTGGGCAAAACCTAAACCCAAAACACAGAACTTATAATATCCTTTGTAACGTCCCATTCCTTTATTGCACCTGTTTGTTAGTTGGTACCGATAACATCCTGTCCAACATTATAACCCTTTCAATATTATCCAAAAGAATAAAGAATGGAAAAGAAAGGATAGAATGTGAAACAGAAGACAGGGAAAACAGGTTGCCTTATCTTACAAAACTAATCAGCCAGGAAACTTTTAAGAATGAGTGTACATATATTGCCTTGTTTCTCTTCATATATGAATCTGCGTTTAATTTGGCATTAGATTTGTTTTCTGCTTTGAGTCTAAAGCATCAGCCTAGACTCCGGAAGAATGGATCATTTTTTTAGCATGTATTTTACTACATTTTATTCCAGTGTAAAATTTTAACTCGGCTGTGTCCCAGGCTTACACAGCTGACTCAGTGCATGACATCCATAAATAAAGTAATTTATGACACAGAAATTAATGCCACCAAGAATAAAAGAGCAGGAAGTTTTCCCAGATCAGAACATTTTTTTTTATGTGAGCTTTGATAGGTGTTAACAATTTCACTTTGAGCTTTTTAGAAAGGAATTCAGAATTCTCACTCCTGAACTCCAGGTACAGACTGTCTTGATTTCCTGAGTCTCCAGTCAGTTCCAGAAGAGTTGCCAGAAAACCTTACTTCTGTTTATTTGTGAGTTTCATTGGTTTCTTATTCACTTCTGAATAAATCCAAAGTCATTACTGCTTATCTAAAATCTGCCAGAGTTTTTCATTTCAGAAACATAAGAATCGACCTCTCTTTTCTCGTCTGTAACTCTGAAATACTGAAGATCTTTATTTAATTGGCTTCAGAAGAATTTTTATGGGTGTATTCACTTCTAGGTCACAGTACCAGATTCACTGCTTTCCTCAAACATAAGTGTGAAAGAAGTAGAAGTCATTAAGAGGCTGAAAATGCAATTTTTTTATTTTGAGTTCTTGAAAAAGCAAAAAAAAATTAGATATTTAATTCCATACTGAGATTACAAGCACCATATTGCATAATACAATTAATATATTAGAATCAATTTATTAATAATAAATAATAATAAACCAAGATTATTTGTTGAGCACAGGTATCAAACAGTCTGTTGCTCTAACTGTACCTTTCTTGGTTTAGTGAGAGATCCACAGGGAGAACACAACAACAGCTCAGTAATGATATAACTGGCTGGATGGCAGCACGCAAAGAGTTGTGGTCAATGGCTTAATGTCCAGCTGGAGTCCAGTAACAAGTGATGTCCCTCAGGGATCGGTGTTGGGACTGATCTTGTTCAACTTCTTTATCAGTGACATTGACAGTGGGATTGAGTGTGCCCTCAGCAAGTTTGCCAATGACTCCAAGCTGTGTGGTTCAATTGAAAAGCTGGTGGGAAGGAATGCCATTTCGATTCAGAGATTCAGAGCAACCCTAAGGAGAAGTCGATGAGAAACTGAGCATAAGCTGGCTTCAATATGTGCTTGCAGCCCAGAAAGCCAACTGTATCCTCAGCTGCATCAAAAGAAGCATAATCAGCAGGTCGAAGGAGGTGATCCTGCCCCTCTACTCTGCTCTCCTGAGACCTCACTTGGAGTACTGTATACAGTTCTGGTGTCCTCAACATAAAAAGGACATGGAACTGTTGGAACAAGTGCAGAGGAGATAGGCTGAGAAAGTTGGGGCTGCTCAGCCTGGAGAGGAGAAGGCTGCATG